>JAOTOM010001292.1:0-64305 GCA_034440615.1 Ashinkailepas kermadecensis
GGACTGCCGAGGGGTGAGACGTGTCCCAACGGCTGCTGGTGAGACGTCAGAGCTCTTGTCGGTGTGATGTTGGGACTGCCGAGGGGTGGCACGTGTCCCAACGGCTGCTGGTGAGACGTCAGAGCTCTTGTCGGTGTGATGTTGGGACTGCCGAGGGGGTGGCACGTGTCCCAACGGCTGCTGGTGAGACGTCAGAGCTCTTGTCGGTGTGATGTCGGGACTGCCGAGGGGGTGAGACGTGTCCCAACGGCTGCTGGTGAGGTGTAACGGCTGTGGCGGGTGAGATGTCGGGACTGCCGAGGGGGTGAGACGTGTCCCAACGGCTGCTGGTGAGACGTCAGAGCTCTTGTCGGTGTGATGTTGGGACTGCCGAGGGGGTGGCACGTGTCCCAACGGCTGCTGGTGAGACGTCAGAGCTCTTGTCGGTGTGATGTTGGGACTGCCGAGGGGGTGGGACGTGTCCCAACGGCTGCTGGTGAGACGTCAGAGCTCTTGTCGGTGTGATGTTGGGACTGCCGAGGGGGTGGGACGTGTCCCGAACGGCTGCTGGTGAGACGTCAGAGCTCCTGTCGGTGTGATGTCGTTCCCAGTGCTGTCGTCGGTGAAATATCACAATTGTCGCCAGTGCGATACCAGACTGTTCCGTCAGTCAGATACGGAAATTGTTGTCCGCGGGGTGTCTGTGCTATCGTCAGTGAGATATGGACGCTGTCGTTGAGGTATCGGGTACTGTCGTTAGCGTCGTGCCGTTAGAGCTGCTATCGGGTCGGTGTGTGTGGCATGTCGGGAGATTTGTGTGTGGGCTGTAGGGGGGGGGATATATTGAACCGAGATGGCCGGTTTTGACTAAGCTGTGCCAGTGCTGGGCGCTGTATGACCGAAGCAGTCGATGCGCCCCTAAGCCCAAATAACCAATCAACTGTGCCAGTGCTGTGAGGCTGCTGGGTTGGGTGGCCGTCTGTGCCAGTGCTGTGAGGCTGCTGGGTTGGGTGGCCGTCTGTGCCAGTGCTGTGAGGCTGCTGGGTTGGGTGGCCGTCTGTGCCAGTGCTGTGAGGCTGCTGGGTTGGTGGCCGTCTGTGCCAGTGCTGTGAGGCTGCTGGGTTGGGTGGCCGTCTGGCAGGGTCTGTGCCAGTGCTGTGAGGCTGCTGGGTTGGGTGGCCGTCTGTGCCAGTGCTGTGAGGCTGCTGGGTTGGGTGGCCGTCTGTGCCAGTGCTGTGAGGCTGCTGGGTTGGGTGGCCGTCTGTGCCAGTGCTGTGAGGCTGCTGGGTTGGGTGGCCGTCTGTGCCAGTGCTGTGAGGCTGCTGGGTTGGGTGGCCGTCTGTGCCAGTGCTGTGAGGCTGCTGGGTTGGGTGGCCGTCTGTGCCAGTGCTGTGAGGCTGCTGGGTTGGGTGGCCGTCTGTGCCAGTGCTGTGAGGCTGCTGGGTTGGGTGGCCGTCTGTGCCAGTGCTGTGAGGCTGCTGGGTTGGGTGGCCGTCTGTGCCAGTGCTGTGAGGCTGCTGGGTTGGGTGGCCGTCTGTGCCAGTGCTGTGAGGCTGCTGGGTTGGGTGGCCGTCTGTGCCAGTGCTGTGAGGCTGCTGGGTTGGGTGGCCGTCTGTGCCAGTGCTGTGAGGCTGCTGGGTTGGGTGGCCGTCTGTGCCAGTGCTGTGAGGCTGCTGGGTTGGGTGGCCGTCTGTGCCAGTGCTGTGAGGCTGCTGGGTTGGGTGGCCGTCTGTGCCAGTGCTGTGAGGCTGCTGGGTTGGGTGGCCGTCTGTGCCAGTGCTGTGAGGCTGCTGGGTTGGGTGGCCGTCTGTGCCAGTGCTGTGAGGCTGCTGGGTTGGGTGGCCGTCTGTGCCAGTGCTGTGAGGCTGCTGGGTTGGGTGGCCGTCTGTGCCAGTGCTGTGAGGCTGCTGGGTTGGGTGGCCGTCTGTGCCAGTGCTGTGAGGCTGCTGGGTTGGGTGGCCGTCTGTGCCAGTGCTGTGAGGCTGCTGGGTTGGGTGGCCGTCTGTGCCAGTGCTGTGAGGCTGCTGGGTTGGGTGGCCGTCTGTGCCAGTGCTGTGAGGCTGCTGGGTTGGGTGGCCGTCTGTGCCAGTGCTGTGAGGCTGCTGGGTTGGGTGGCCGTCTGTGCCAGTGCTGTGAGGCTGCTGGGTTGGGTGGCCGTCTGTGCCAGTGCTGTGAGGCTGCTGGGTTGGGTGGCCGTCTGTGCCAGTGCTGTGAGGCTGCTGGGTTGGGTGGCCGTCTGTGCCAGTGCTGTGAGGCTGCTGGGTTGGGTGGCCGTCTGTGCCAGTGCTGTGAGGCTGCTGGGTTGGGTGGCCGTCTGTGCCAGTGCTGTGAGGCTGCTGGGTTGGGTGGCCGTCTGTGCCAGTGCTGTGAGGCTGCTGGGTTGGGTGGCCGTCTGTGCCAGTGCTGTGAGGCTGCTGGGTTGGGTGGCCGTCTGTGCCAGTGCTGTGAGGCTGCTGGGTTGGGTGGCCGTCTGTGCCAGTGCTGTGAGGCTGCTGGGTTGGGTGGCCGTCTGTGCCAGTGCTGTGAGGCTGCTGGGTTGGGTGGCCGTCTGTGCCAGTGCTGTGAGGCTGCTGGGTTGGGTGGCCGTCTGTGCCAGTGCTGTGAGGCTGCTGGGTTGGGTGGCCGTCTGTGCCAGTGCTGTGAGGCTGCTGGGTTGGGTGGCCGTCTGTGCCAGTGCTGTGAGGCTGCTGGGTTGGGTGGCCGTCTGTGCCAGTGCTGTGAGGCTGCTGGGTTGGGTGGCCGTCTGTGCCAGTGCTGTGAGGCTGCTGGGTTGGGTGGCCGTCTGTGCCAGTGCTGTGAGGCTGCTGGGTTGGGTGGCCGTCTGTGCCAGTGCTGTGAGGCTGCTGGGTTGGGTGGCCGTCTGTGCCAGTGCTGTGAGGCTGCTGGGTTGGGTGGCCGTCTGTACCAGTGCTGTGAGGCTGCTGGGTTGGGTGGCCGTCTGTGCCAGTGCTGTGAGGCTGCTGGGTTGGGTGGCCGTCTGTGCCAGTGCTGTGAGGCTGCTGGGTTGGGTGGCCGTCTGTGCCAGTGCTGTGAGGCTGCTGGGTTGGGTGGCCGTCTGTGCCAGTGCTGTGAGGCTGCTGGGTTGGGTGGCCGTCTGTGCCAGTGCTGTGAGGCTGCTTGGTTGGGTGGCCGTCTGTGCCAGTGCTGTGAGGCTGCTGGGTTGGGTGGCCGTCTGTGCCAGTGCTGTGAGGCTGCTGGGTTGGGTGGCCGTCTGTGCCAGTGCTGTGAGGCTGCTGGGTTGGGTGGCCGTCACCGTTGCCGCCACATGTGACGCTCCGCCTGACACGTGACAGCGGCCGCTGGCGGCCACTGAAGTCACGTGTGACCGGCCCGCTGACGCGCCACTGCCGGCAGACTTTGGCCTAGCCAAGGAGTACATCGATCCGGAGACGAACCGGCACATCCCCTACCGGGAGAACAAGAGTCTGACGGGCACAGCGCGCTACATGAGCATCAACACGCACCTGGGCAAAGGTGGGTGTGGCCGGCGTGCCGAGACGGTCGGGTCATGGGCGGGTCACGGGTCAGCGGGCGTGGGTCGCTCTGGCTGGCTGGCCTGCGCTGCGTTCCCGGCCGACATCAGCCGCCGTGCGCGTCACGACCTGTCTGCTGACGGCGGCTCTGTCGGGCGGGCCATCACGGAGACACCACCTGGCCGGCCGGTGTGTGGCGACCGTATCGACCGGCCGGTGAGCCGGTGAGCCAGTCGGGCGCCGTCGAGTTGTGCCGCGACCTGCCCGGCGGCAGTGGCGGTGGCGGTCTGCCGGGGCCGCTACCGCCACCGCCGCTACCGCCACCGCCGCTACCGCACTAGTCTGATAGTGACACGTGGCCGTTTGGTGACGGTCTGCATTATGTAACACATGTATTGTTCAGTGTGCGAACCGGAGGACCTGATGTTCAGCACTATTGGCAGCAAACGATCGCGGCCAGGAGTGTAACGCGGCTTGACGTGTGTCATTCACCACGTGCCGTCCCTCACCGCGCGCCGTGGCCCCCACCATGCGCCATAGCTCCCACCACGTGTCGTGTTCCTCACCACACGCCATCGCCTTCATCACGCGCCGTGTCCCTCGCCACGCGTCGTGACCCTCACCACGTGACCCTCACTACGTGTGTCCCTCACCATACGCCATGGCTCTCACCACGTGCCGTGTTTTTCGCCACACGCCGTGACCCCCGCCACTTGGCGTGTTACGCATGACTGGCACATGGCCTCCGGCAGTCCGTTTCAAGCCCAGCTCTGAGTGGTGGAGCCTGGGACTGCCGCTCGAGTAATCCATGACTGTAGCCGAAACTATCGCTCGGTTATTCCGGAACTGTGGCCGGAGCCGTAGCTCATCTGGTCTGTGGTTTGGCTGCTCCTGGGGTGTAGCTCAGGTGGTCCAGAACTGTAGCTCAATTGGTCGAGATCCGTAGCTCAGTTGGTCCTGGGCTATAGCTCAGTTTGTCCGGAGCTGTCTTGGTTGACCAGCCGGTTGATAGAAAAGTCGATGGTCCAGTGGATGGCCTGTTTCGCTATCATGCGGATTCGGATTTGAGTCTCGCTAACCGATTGGGATTTGCGCTCTCCACTACCATTCTTCGTCAGAGGGTGTCAGCGCTATTGGGCCTACTCAGCTGCTTGTAAAAGAACTTCGAGGTCGTCTTTTATTTTCTATTTTGGGCTGTTTGGGGCTTTGAATTACGTGATCCGTTATTGTTGTATGACTGATCCAAGCAGTGATAAATTATTCGTGAAATAGGGTGGAATATACCACTTTCTGGACACTGAATTGACATCCCTCCCATCGGAGAATCGACATCGTGCTTCGTGATGATTCGTTGATGAGGTTTTCATGTCTAATTTCTAACATCTTCTTGATAAGTATCATGCTGATACTTACATTGTGGAATGTGATGAACGAATATCTGTTGGCACAATTTCGGGTAAGAGGATTATCTATGACGTCTGTTATACAATATCAGTTGAAAAAGATGGGTATTTTTGATTATTATTGCTAAAATAGTTACCCCTAAATTATGTATCTCAAAACAAAGGAAAAAGTGCATGTATTAGTACGCTGTTGGTTCAAAATTGTGTTTGAAGAACGTATAAGTCATGTTAAGGACATCGTTTCCATGGCGAATTTCGACATCCTACTGTACTCGTTTCGACATCTCACACCTAACGAAAAACGATTATTTTAACACTGGATCTAAGCCGGCGGTTCCGGCTCTGTGGCTGCGACTGTGTTCTAGGAGGTCGGTGGGTCCGTTGGCGCCGCTGTGTGGCTGCGGCTGTGGTCCCGGTCGGTAGATCTGCTGGTGTCGCTCTATAGCTATGGCTCCGGTCTCGGCCGACGGTCCGGACCAGGCCGGTCCGACAGTCAACACGCGGTGCCAGCGTTATGACAGTGACGGGACTGACACGCGCCGGCCGCGCTGGCCGCTTGGCTTGGCACACGTCGTGACGGACGGGTGCCTGTCGGCGCGTGAGATGCGACCGTGCTCGCGCCTGATACCGCCTGGCAGCTGGGAGCTCGTGACGTCATGCCGGCGTCAGGTGCGTGCTTGCGGCTTCCTTGTTGCAGCAGGTAATTTGCTGCCGGCTTGTGGCGTTTTGCGCCCGCCGCCCGGAACGCTTGGAGCGCTTCCAAGTTGTTGACGTGGCACAGGCCTGTGCCACTCATGCCCACACGACACTACTCGTAAATTATTCCCGTCGCTAGAATTGTCGGGATATTTATCAAAATATTTGGGATGGTGTGCAGACTCAGATTATCCCATGAAAACATCTGCCATCGTTAATTATGCATCCATTTTTGATCTTGCAGTAGGATAATTGATCATCTCATGCTATACAGCAGAGTTATTTCACTATCAGGTCCCACATTTCAAGCCGACCAAACAACGTTTATATTAGCATTATTTCCCAATGCTTATTGAAGCCGCTCCAAATGCGAATTCCAGTGTTGCATTTTGCTGGAGCCGACAGTGAGTTGGGTCGGGATGCATCCATAGAGTGACATCTTTTCTGATTTCTTCTGGTGTATGTTTAGAGCTAAGGCCATGTAAGTTGTCATGTTCAATGCTTTTAATGATCGTTGCCTTCCGGTGTGATGAACACACCGGCGTTCAGCTATGATTAGCCTGCTGTTGTGATGCTTATGTCCACCCGGCAGTCCACACTGCCCAGGACAACACGCCTTGGTGACCGATGGCTGTCACAGTTTTTTTTTTTGATTTTGATTTACCCGGCAGTCCACACTGCCCAGGACAACACGCCTTGGTGACCGATGGCTGTCACAGTCTGCTGTTGTGATGTCGATGTCCACCCGGCAGTCCACACTGCCCAGGACAACACGCCTTGGTGACCGATGGCTGTCACAGTCTGCTGTTGTGATGTTGATGTCCACCCGGCAGTCCACACTGTCCAGGACAACACGCCTTGGTGACCGATGGCTGTCACAGTCTGCTGTTGTGATGTCGATGTCCACCCGGCAGTCCACACTGTCCAGGACAACACGCCTTGGTGACCGATGGCTGTCAAACGTCTGCTGTTGTGATGTCGATGTTAGTTCTTCAAACACAATTTTGAACCAGGACAACATGCTCAGACGATGCACCTTTTTCATTTGTTTTGATGATCCACCCGGTACCACTGTCCAGGGACAACACGCCTTGGTGACCGATGGCTGTCACAAAGTCTACGCTGTCATGTGATGTCGATGTACACCCGGCAGTCCAGTGTTCTTACCCAGGACAACACGCCTTGGTGACCGATGCGCTGATCACAGTCTGCTGTTGTGATGTCGGATGTCCACCAATCTGTTAGCAGTCCATACTATGACAACACGCCTTGGCCGATGGCGACACAGTCTACTTGGAGCACGATGGTCGATTCTCCGATGGGAGGGCTGTCACAAGTCAGTGCTGTTAAAGTGATGTCGATGTCCACCCGGCAGTCCAAATTCGCTGCCCAGGACAACACGCCTTGGTGACCGATGGCTGTCAGTCTGCTGTTGTGATGTCGATGTCCACCCGGCAGTCCACACTGCCCAGGACAACACGCCTTGGTGACCGATGGCTGTCAGTCTGCTGTTGTGATGTCGATGTCCACCCGGCAGTCCACACTGCCCAGGACAACACGCCCTGGTGACCGATGGCTGTCAGTCTGCTGTTGTGATGTTGATGTCCACCCGGCAGTCCACACTGTCCAGGACAACACGCCTTGGTGACCGATGGCTGTCACAGTCTGCTGTTGTGATGTCGATGTCCACCCGGCAGTCCACGCTGCCCAGGACAACACGCCTTGGTGACCGATGGCTGTCACAGTCTGCTGTTGTGATGTCGATGTCCACCCGGCAGTCCACACTGCCCAGGACAACACGTCTTGGTGACCGATGGCTGGTCACAGGCCGGCGCCACACGTCACAAGCCCAGTTGGTATCGTGGGCAGCACCATTTTCCTGGTAGCTGCCGTGTGCCGTACCGTGCGCCATGCCCAGCCCCGCGTGCAACGGTACCGTTCCGGCTGCGCCGCTCAGCTGATTGGGCCGGCCGGCCTGACTCTATTTGGCCATGTGCATTAAAGCCGCCATGGTGACGACAAAATCCGCCGGTCAGCCTATTGACGTGGAAGCCGCTACTGTTGTGTTGCCGTTTACTGGTCACGTGACTGGCCATTGTTCTGGGTAGTGGGCTCTGTTGCTTGGCTGGGCGAGGTCATGCGCGCCTAATTTTACCATGAAATCGAGAAAAGGAGTAAATTACACAATGTTTAAATTAGTTTTTGGATAGGTGTCAGATACGAATAATGGCTTACAGTGTTTGCAACACATGATTTCAGTCAGATGTCAAATTGTATACTCGCAACTGTAGTGTACAGTTGAATAAGTATGTTCTGTGTGGTGCCAATTAGTACCACACAAACCCGAGGTGTGGGCAGCGCTTTTGTTTGTGGCTCTGCAGCCCGCTCGTTCTCACTCCCGACGTACGCATCGGTGTACTCGTCGGAACTTGTCGCTATTATGAAAACTATATGTTGTATCGAGGTGTCAGAAGATTGGTTGGTTATTTGAGTTTTAGGGCGCATCGACCAGGTTTGGTCATTTAGCGCCCATTAGAGGTGTCAGAAGATGATCGACACGTTATATTCACCGATTATTAAGCAGTCTATTGGCGCTGAACACATTTTATCTGCAAAACCCCCTTGTGCGGGATATTTTGAGCCGTCTTACCGATATACAACGCCTTGGACACGACGGATGATTCTGTGTTGGCTCACTAGCCATGTGGGATTTCTGGGAATGAGTTGGCGGATACTGCGGCGAAGCGAGCAGTGCATGCCCGGTGTACTCAATCGTCACCACTCTGTACTACGGACCATTACCGAGAAGTGTCTACTTTCATCATAGACAAGTGGCAGGCAACGTGGGATGCGACGCCCACGAACACGCTGAACGCCATTAACCCTCGCACGGCTGGGGGGGGGTAGATACCTACCCCCCTAAGGTTTTCCTGCGACAGCGGGAAAACGGCGCGCGGTAGCGCGCTGAAATTTGGTATACCTTACCATTAGCTATTTTTACATGTTCTAAAAAAAAATGTCGGGTCATCAAAGGTCACCAAGTTATCGCGGGTCAAGTGAGGTCACCTCCAAAAATATTTAAGCAGTCGCCACGCCTTCAATAATAAAGATATTACAATGACACTTTCAGGGTTTACTTATCTTGACTGAGCGCCAAAACGTGAACTTTCAGAATTTTCGAATTTTGATTTTTGATGACCGTCATTTTTGCACTTTGTAGTTTTATCTAAACTAACATCAGTATCTACCTCCCCCCACCCCAGCCTGGCAAGGTGGCTCGACCCCCAGCGTGAGGTTAAGCAACGTCTAGGTCCATGGAGCTCATCCTTCCGTAAGTTTATTCAAGAAGAGGTGACACTGTGCCGCCTCCGCATAGGGTACACTTATGCCACTCACTATATAATATGCGGGGCGGGGATGGTCGAGTGGTTAAGGTGTTGAGGTCTGGGTACCAAAAGTCCCAGGTTCAACACTCGCACCACTCGGGAAATTTCCCAATCCCGCGACCCACCGGCGAAGCAGTGTGACCCACCATTAGCCGTGATCGTGCGTAAAGTGCGTCAATAGCCACCCAATAAACAAACAAACAAGGGTATATACTATGCGGTGACGACAAGCCGCAGTGCTCCAGATGTGCACCACTGACAGTTCGCTATGTTTTAATATCGTGCCCTTTTTATGCTGACGAACGTAGACATCATTTTAGGTCTGCCCAGGTGGCTTCCCTTAGTTATATTCTGTCCGATAACTCGTGTACTGTCCAATCCGGACGACTGATGGATTCAAGATCAAGCGATGATCCGGTGATGGTCTGGTTATGGTCAGGTGATGATCCGGTTGTGGCCCGGTTATGGTCCTGTGATGGTCCGGTTATAGTCCTGTGGTGGTCCGGTGAAGCTTCAGTTATAGTACTGTAGTGGTCCGGTGAAGGCCCTGTGGTGGTCCGGTTATGGCCCTGTGGCGGCCCGGTTATGGTCCAGTGATGGTCCGGTTATAGTCCTGTGGTGGTCCGGTGAAGGTCAGCTGATGATCCGGTTATGATCCGGTTATGATTCGGTTATGTCCCGGTTATGGTCCTGTGATGGCCCGGTTATGGTCCTGTGATGGTCCGGTTACGGTCCTGTGATGGTCCGGTTATAGTCCTGTGGTAGCCCGGTTGTGGTCCGGTGAAGGTCAGGTGATGATCCGGTTATGATTCGGTTATGGTCCTGTGATGGCCCGGTTATGGTCCTGTGATGGTCCGGTTATGGTCCTGTGGTGGTCCGGTGCGGTGGAGTCCTGCTGGCTGTGCTGTAAGGCGTCCCCGTCGCTGGCTGTGGAGGGTGGGTGTCATGATGTGCGTGTCACTGTGGGCCAGTGTCGGGCCGGCGGCCCACATGTGACGTGGCCGCCGTGTGTCCGCACATGGGGTACGACATGTCTGATGTCACAACACTGACGGCTGTTGGCCGCCGTGTGTCCGCACATGGGGTACGACATGTCTGATGTCACAACACTGACGGCTGTTAGCCGCCGTGTGTCCGCACATGGGGTACGACATGTCTGATGTCACAACACTGACGGCTGTTGGCCGCCGTGTGTCCGCACATGGGGTACGACATGTCTGATGTCACAACACTGACTGCTGTTGGCCGCCGTGTGTCCGCACATGGGGTACGACATGTCACAGCGCTAATGGTGACATCTCCGGACGTAGGCAGGCACATGACCGTCATCCTGATAGAGACATAGCCGGACATGTTACATCATGTTGGCGCTGCCGTGTGCGGACATAGGCCGACAAGTTACAGCATGCTGACGGTGCCGTGTGCGTACATAGGCCGACACGCTACATTATGCTGACGGTGCCGTGTGCGCACACGTTACATCATGCTGACGGTGCCGTGTGCGAACATAGACTGATGCGTTACGTCATCTAGAACCGGGACATTTCGAAACAGTGGATTTTGACCTCTCGTGTGTGATTGTTAGGGCATGGGCCTTTCGTCTCCGCCCACCACACAAGAACGCTGTTTGAATGGCAGCACCCGGCGGCATTTAGGCCCCGTCTGAGAAAGTCAGCTGGTAACTGGTCCGGTCAAATCGGGCACGGTGTGTGGTGGCGGCGATGTCGGAGCATTAGCCGCACGGTACACTCTTGTTAAAAGTGCGCCGCTCAACTGGCACTCCTTGAGGACCAGACGTATGGTTCACGGGCTAATGCATACTGTACAAGAGACATTAGTCAGGCGGCGTGTCTGTGTGGTGTGTGTGTGTGTGTGTGTGTGTGGCGGGCCAGCACATGTGCTGGCCTGGTATGTCTGTGTCCGAATGTCGACGCTCGGGCGACAGTACCAGCTGTCGTTGTCGGATCTCCGGCCGTCTCGCTACGGTTCGTGTCGTGTCCGATCATGTCGTGACAGTACCAGCTGTCGTCGTCAGATCTCCGGCCGTCTCGCTACGGTTCGTGTCGTGTCCGATCATGTCGTGACAGTACCAGCTGTCGTCGTCAGATCTCCGGCCGTTTCGCTACGGTTCGTGTCGTGTCCGATCATGTCGTGACAGTACCAGCTGTCGTCAGATCTCCGGCGTCTCGCTACGGTTCGTGTCGTGTCCGATCATGTCGTGACAGTACCAGCTGTCGTCAGATCTCCGGCCGTCTCGCTACGGTTCGTGTTGTGTCCGATCATGTCGTGACAGTACCAGCTGTCGTCGTCAAATCTCCGGCCGTTTCGCTACGGTTCGTGTCGTGTCCGATCATGTCGTGACAGTACCAGCTGTCGTCGTCAGATCTCCGGCCGTTTCGCTACGGTTCGTGTCGTGTCCGATCATGTCGTGACAGTACCAGCTGTCGTCAGATCTCCGGCGTCTCGCTACGGTTCGTGTCGTGTCCGATCATGTCGTGACAGTACCAGCTGTCGTCAGATCTCTGACCGTCTCGCTACGGTTCGTGTCGTGTCCGATCATGTCGTGACAGTACCAGCTGTCGTCGTCAGATCTCCGGCCGTCTCGCTACGGTTCGTGTCGTGTCCGATCATGTCGTGACAGTACCAGCTGTCGTCGTCAGATCTCCGGCCGTTTCGCTACGGTTCGTGTCGTGTCCGATCATGTCGTGACAGTACCAGCTGCCGTCAGATCTCCGGCGTCTCGCTACGGTTCGTGTCGTGTCCGATCATGTCGTGACAGTACCAGCTGTCGTCAGATCTCCGGCCGTCTCGCTACGGTTCGTGTTGTGTCCGATCATGTCGTGACAGTACCAGCTGTCGTCGTCAAATCTCCGGCCGTTTCGCTACGGTTCGTGTCGTGTCCGATCATGTCGTGACAGTACCAGCTGTCGTCGTCAGATCTCCGGCCGTTTCGCTACGGTTCGTGTCGTGTCCGATCATGTCGTGACAGTACCAGCTGTCGTCAGATCTCCGGCGTCTCGCTACGGTTCGTGTCGTGTCCGATCATGTCGTGACAGTACCAGCTGTCGTCAGATCTCTGACCGTCTCGCTACGGTTCGTGTCGTGTCCGATCATGTCGTGACAGTACCAGCTGTCGTCGTCAGATCTCCGGCCGTTTCGCTACGGTTCGTGTCGTGTCCGATCATGTCGTGACAGTACCAGCTGTCGTCGTCAGATCTCCGGCCGTTTCGCTACGGTTCGTGTCGTGTCCGATCATGTCGTGACAGTACCAGCTGTCGTCGTCGGATCTCCGGCCGTCTCGCTACGGTTCGTGTCGTGTCGCGTCTGGTCGCCTCGACACTATCATATCGTCGGTCCTGGGTGCCATGTCGTGTCGCGTCTGGTCGCCTCGACACTATCATATCGTCGGTCCTGGGTGCCGTGTCGTGTCGCGTCTGGTCGCCTCGACACTATCATATCGTCGGTCCTGGGTGCCATGTCGTGTCGCGTCTGGCCGCCTCGACACTATCATATCGTCGGTCCTGGGTGCCATGTCGTGTCGCGTCTGGTCGCCTCGACACTATCATATCGTCGGTCCTGGGTGCCATGTCGTGTCGCGTCTGGTCGCCTCGACACTATCATATCGTCGGTCCTGGGTGCCATGTCGTGTCGCGTCTGGTCGCCTCGACACTATCATATCGTCGGTCCTGGGTGCCATGTCGTGTCGCGTCTGGTCGCCTCGACACTATCATATCGTCGGTCCTGGGTGCCATGTCGTGTCGCGTCTGGTCGCCTCGACACTATCATATCGTCGGTCCTGGGTGCCATGTCGTGTCGCGTCTGGTCGCCTCGACACTATCATATCGTCGGTCCTGGGTGCCATGTCGTGTCGCGTCTGGTCGCCTCGACACTATCATATCGTCGGTCCTGGGTGCCATGTCGTGTCGCGTCTGGTCGCCTCGACACTATCATATCGTCGGTCCTGGGTGCCATGTCGTGTCGCGTCTGGTCGCCTCGACACTATCATATCGTCGGTCCTGGGTGCCATGTCGTGTCGCGTCTGGTCGCCTCGACACTATCATATCGTCGGTCCTGGGTGCCGTGTCGTGTCGCGTCTGATCGCCTCAACACTATCATATCGTCGGTCCTGGGTGCCATGTCGTGTCGCGTCTGGTCGCCTCGACACTATCATATCGTCGGTCCTGGGTGCCATGTCGTGTCGCGTCTGGCCGCCTCGACACTATCATATCGTCGGTCCTGGGTGCCATGTCGTGTCGCCTCTGGTCGCCTCGACACTATCATATCGTCGGTCCTGGGTGCCGTGTCGTGTCGCGTCTGGTCGCCTCGACACTATCATATCGTCGGTCCTGGGTGCCATGTCGTGTCGCGTCTGGCCGCCTCGACACTATCATATCGTCGGTCCTGGGTGCCATGTCGTGTCGCGTCTGGTCGCCTCGACACTATCATATCGTCGGTCCTGGGTGCCATGTCGTGTCGCGTCTGGTCGCCTCGACACTATCATATCGTCGGTCCTGGGTGCCATGTCGTGTCGCGTCTGGTCGCCTCGACACTATCATATCGTCGGTCCTGGGTGCCATGTCGTGTCGCGTCTGGCCGCCTCGACACTATCATATCGTCGGTCCTGGGTGCCATGTCGTGTCGCGTCTGGTCGCCTCGACACTATCATATCGTCGGTCCTGGGTGCCATGTCGTGTCGCGTCTGGTCGCCTCGACACTATCATATCGTCGGTCCTGGGTGCCATGTCGTGTCGCGTCTGGTCGCCTCGACACTATCATATCGTCGGTCCTGGGTGCCATGTCGTGTCGCGTCTGGTCGCCTCGACACTATCATATCGTCGGTCCTGGGTGCCATGTCGTGTCGCCTTGACACTCATATCGTCGGTCCTGGGTGCCATGTCGTGTCGCGTCTGGTCGCCTCGACACTATCATATCGTCGGTCCTGGGTGCCATATCGTGAGCGTAGACGGCGCGATACTCCGCTGCCGAGAGTTATTGATACTCCGCCGCCGATACTGCGCCGTCGAGAGTTGTTTATACTCCGCTGCGGAGAGTTGTTTGATGCTCCGCCGCCGATACTGCGCCGTCGATAGTTGTTTATACTCCGCTGCGGAGAGTTGTTTGATGCTCCGCCGCCGATACTGCGCCGTCGAGAGTTGTTTATACTCCGCTGCGGAGAGTTGTTTGATGCTCCGCCGCCGATACTCCGTCGTCGAGAGTTGGTCATCGAGCTGTTGCCTCCCGGATGAATTGCGCGTTGAGGTCGGTGGGATTATTTCGCGGGCTGCACGGTGACATCGTAGGACACCCTTAGCCGGACATCGAGAGGCAGAGTTGTTCGTGTTGCTGCGTACTGGAGGGAAGTACGACGGTTCACTGATCGGTGACTAACGGCCACTGGGGACGAGTGGTCTAGGGGTAAGATGTTCGTCTCGCAATCGAAAGATTGTGGGTTCGAATCTCACCTGTCGCTACTCTTCGCCCGCGACCAATCGGCGTGAGAGATTGGCGACGCTATATGACTTAACGGTCGACGTGTCGTAAAACCAATAACCAACCGACTAACGGCCACGCTGTCGCTCGCCTGAAGCTACAGCCGGACCACCGCGCCTTTGTCACTGGCTCTAGTGACAAGCATGAGAAAGTCAGAAGCTAAGCTTTCAGCTCTTGCGCATGAGCTGTCAGACCCACGTGGTGTGTCCGTGTGTCGCACGTGCCCGCCTGGTGACCGCCGGCGCCGGCACACTGACCGAGTGTGCCCGTGTGCCGGCCTGGTGGCTGCCGGCGCCGGCATACTGACCGAGTGTGCCCGTGTGCCGGCCTGGTGGCTGCCGGCGCCGGCACACTGACCGAGTATGTCCGTGTGCCGGCCTGGTGGCTGCCGGCGCCGGCATACTGACCGAGTGTGCCCGTGTGCCGGCCTGGTGGCTGCCGGCGCCGGCATACTGACCGAGTGTGTCCGTGTGCCGGCCTGGTGGCTGCCGGCGCCGGCACACTGACCGAGTGTGCCCGGGGCGGCCGGGAGGCAGGCGCGCTGAGGCAGGCGCGCTGACAGATCGCCGACAGCTCGCGCGGCCGTCTATTTGGGGTGGTGTCCGGC
The DNA here is from genome assembly GCA_034440615.1 of Ashinkailepas kermadecensis. NCBI lineage: Eukaryota > Metazoa > Arthropoda > Thecostraca > Neolepadidae > Ashinkailepas > Ashinkailepas kermadecensis. Next base: position 15,035 of record JAOTOM010001292.1, read on the forward strand.
GCCGGCCGGCCATCGGAGGGGAGCTGTCCGCTGATGGGCTGCCGCTAATCGCCACCGCACCGTGCACTCCCGATTGGCTTGGAACGCGTCCAGCTGGTGTTGGACGGCAGCGGCGATGCCTTTGGACTGACGTATCACCGGCGCCCGAACAGCCCTCTGTTGGGGAGGGGTGGCGGTGGTCAGAGGGGAGAGCCCTGCTGCGGTGTCGGCAGGGTTGGATTTGTGCTGTATAATCCTGGATGTGGAGATAAAAATGTTTGGGTAATTGAATGCAGATATTATATTTTTCTACAAACATGTGCGATCAGAATCTCAGTTTGCGCTTTGCAGTGAATATTGAGCATATTGTCACCGAGCAGTTCATAGTCAAACAACACCATCCAACCTCCAAATTAGGAGATAAAAAAAATACAGGCTAATTTTCTGGAGAGGATAATGTTCTGGATGCCAAAAATCCAGGAGCAGCCTACTTTTCAAGCTTGGATGTCTGTGGTCAGCTGGGACAACCCTCTGGTGGGGTGACGGTGGCTGGTGTTGTTGATCAGCAGCGTACATTTGCGCTTACGTACATTTGCGCTTACGCACTTTTGCGCTTACGTGCATTTGCTTACGTACCTTTGTCATACGTACATTTGCTCTTACGTTCATCTGCCATACGTACATTTGCCATACGTACTTTTGTACTTTCGTATATCTGCGCTTACGTATATTTGCTATACGCACATTTGCTTATGTACATTTGCGCTTACGTACTTTTGCGCATCCGTACATTTGCGCATACGTACATTTACGCTTACGTACGTTTGCGCATCCGGACATTTACGCTTACGTACATGTACGCATACGTACATTGGCGCATACGTACATTTGCGCATACGTACATTTGCGCTTACGTACTTTTGTGCTTACGTACCTTTGTCATCCGTACATTTGCTCTTACGTACATCTGCCATACGTATTTTTGCACTTTCGTACATCTGCGCTTACGTACATTTGCCATACGTACTTTTGCGATACGTACTTTTGCGCATACGTACTTTTGCGCATGCGTACATCTGTCATACGTACATCTGTCATACGTACATTTGTCCTAGAATCGTGGTGGTCAGCAGGGAGAGTTGTGGGGGTGGTGGTCAGCAGGAAGAGCTGAGCTGTGGGGGTGGTGCTCAGCAAGGAGAGCTGTTTGAGGTGGTGGTCAGCGGAGAGGGCTGTTTGAGGTGGTGGTCAGCGGAGAGGGCTGTTTGAGGTGGTGGTGAGCAGGGAGAGCTGTGTGGTGATGGTGGTCAGCAAGAAGAGCTAGGTGGGGGTAGCGGTGGTGAGCAGGGAGAGCCTAATGAAGTAACGCACGCCGCTCTGCAGTAACGCATGCCGGTGGGGTCCTTTCTGCTGGCTCAGCTGTAGAAGCGCTTTTCTGAAGGCCATCACGAAATTGAGGTGAACTGAAATGAACAGTCGGCATGACATGGAGGGGAGGGTGGACGTAGCCACTGGCCAGCAATTTCCAAACGTTGGCCGCTCGGCTGGCTCGGTCAATGCATTCTTATGATGAGCCAATCAAATAGTGATGTTGGTGGGATTAAGCTATCCATCGATCCACCGGATCCATTGATTCAGATTTATTGGAAGCTTGTAGGAATCTTCCCTCCGTGCGTCGTCACATTGGCACACCGTGTTGCGACCCCCCAATTACGAGCCGGGGGGCATGGCGTGTTCGAGACCTGGCTTTTCTGAAGCAGCGTCGGCGCCCATGGCTAACGGGCGTGATCCATTGGCGACTCTTAAGTGGTCTTAGCAGTGGAATGCGTAGCGGAGGCCAATACTCCTTGACGTGTTGGAACAATTGTGCTGGTGACGTGGAACACGGTCCGCTGGCTCGGCCGTCTTGGCCGACTGCCGCCATACCGGCGCACCGGCGCCGCCCACCTGCACTCGGGGCTGACTGGGCGATGACACACTGCCCGGTCTGGCCGGCTAAGGCACTGGACCTAACAGTGGACCTGACAATGGACCTAGCACTGGACCAAGCACTGGGTCTGACACAGAACCTGAACCTGACACCAGACCTGACACTGGGTCTGACACAGAATCTGACACCGAACCTGAATTTCACACTGGACCTGACACTGCACCTGACGCTGGACCTGGCGCTAGAACTGTCCCTGAACGTGACGATGGACCTGTTATTGGCTCTGACTTCTTATCCATCTTGGTATCAAGTTTCTAACCGAACTGGGCAGCTAGCTTCACACCGGACCACTGGCGCACCATTGTGTTTGGCGTCCATCACAGTTACTGCTCAATGAGTTCAGCGTAGTGCCTGGCACCGAACGTCTTCCTAGGCTCGAACCTCGGCTGATGTCGGCTACAGCGTGGTGGTCGTGTGCGAACATGAAGGGACCGGAGCACGCCGAGGCGCAGATGCGTGTCCTGACCGCTGTCCCGCCATGTCTGCCCTGTGCCGGTGTGATTGCCTGCACCCTGACCTGTATCTTTACCTGTATCCTGACCTGTATCCTGGCCTGTATCCTGGCCTGTATCTTGACCCGTACCTGACGTACGTGCCACTTCATGATACATCCTGAGGTGCACTCTGGCCTGTGCCTGACGTGTATCCTCACATGCCATAAATTGTACCTTAGCATGCCGCGACGTATGTCCCGACCTGTGCCATGACGTGTGCTCTGACCCTTGCCTGATATATGTCGTAGCCTGTGAACTGTGCCCTGATCTGCACACCGGCCTGTGTTACAGAGCAAAGTCGGAGAGACGACCTGGAGGCGTTGGGTCACATGTTCATGTACTTCCTGCGGGGCAGCCTACCATGGCAGGGGCTGCAGGCCGAGACCCTCAAGGAGCGCTACCAGAAGATCGGCGACACCAAGCGCGCTACACCGGTCGAGGTCCTCTGTGAAAACTACCCAGGTGAGGGTGCTGGTGACGGACCGGACTTCTCCACTGCCCTCCCACTCTGCTGTTGGCTGGAGTCGGGGCTGGACCCGCCATCGCTGCCGGCGTCAGGTTTGCTGTCAGTCTGCCAGCAGCCCGCAGCCGGTGGGGGATATCAGCCAGGGCAGCAGGCGTCTGACGCGCCATAATTCCTTGCCGAGCCGCCGTCGTTGGCGCGCCGCTCTTTTTGCTAACGATCGCTAATCATGTTTACCGGGTACTGCCGTGGCCGCGTCTCAGCCTCGCGACGCTGGCTGCCCCCTCCCCCCCCCCCCCCAGCCGGCAGTGGCTGTGCTGGTGGCAGGCTGACGACACCTGTCGCAAATCGGCGACGGAACCGTCCACGGGCCACGCACCGGCCCGGACCGGTTCGGCTACGGCGCGCTGCCGCCGGCCGTACACGGACGATGGAACCGTGTACATGACGCGCACCGGCTCGGACCGGCTCGGCTACGGCGCGCTGCCGCCGGCCGTACACGGACGATGGAACCGTGTACATGATGCGCACCGGCCCGGACCGGCTCGGTTACGGCACGCTGCCGCCGGCCGTACACGGACGATGGAACCGTGTACATGATGCGCACCGGCTCGGACCGGCTTCGGAGCTACCGCTCTGTTCGTGTTCGGCGGGGGTGGTAGCAATCGGTTCAGCTCAACTGTGCTGCCTGTGTGCCCGGGCAGCGATATCTGTGTGCGTCCTGGTAGGGCCGGTATGATGAGCAGATCTCGCGGGGTTCCAGAGCGAAAGTGGTGGTGCGGGGTGGGCCGGGCCGGCGCGGCGGTGCGCCTGAAAGGGCAGGTGTGGATGTGGAACAGATCTCGGGCGTGTGGGGTGGCCGAGAGCGAAAGTGGCGCTGCGGGACGGGCCGGGCCGGGCCGGGCCGGCGGTGCGTTTGGGAGTGGGTGGGTCGGCACGTGGGAGCCACCCGCAGGCCACCGGAGCCGCGCCGTCCACGGTCGCTGGCCTGCCAGGTGCGCCGCAACGATGCTTAGGTAATGCGCCGCTGTGCCCATTGGCGCCCCATGAGTCGACGAAAACTGACCATGGGTGGGAAGCTGTGGGTATGTGGGTGGTGATATCATTGCTGCTGCATGACTTGCGCGATTGGCCAGCCGCAGCCATCAGCGACCGGTCGTGCGTTTAAGGCCTGCGAGTAGCAGAACGATTGGAACTTGCCGCTGCTTCTAAGTAAGCTATTGCTGTGAGATCATTCTTTTTCCTCAAGTTTTCTCTTGTACCAGCCAGAAATAATTGAGTACATACGGATGTTTTTACAGGGAGGTTAATTTCCGACCTGAAATAATTCACTTCAGGCTGCTGGATGTATGGGTTAGTCATCTGTCCTATCCATTTATACTCCACCATCCAGTTACTTTCCTTTCCTAGACGGTTACTAGAAGCCTGCTGTTGCAGATGTTCAGTAGACACAGGTCCGATATATGTAGACGGTGATTAAGGGTCTGCTGTTGTAGCCGTTCAGTAGACACAGGTTGGCCAGATATGGACGGTGACTAGGAGTCTGTTGTAGCCGTTCAGTAGACACAGGTTGGCCCGATATGGACGGTGACTAGGAGTCTGTTGTAGCCGTTCAGTAGACACAGGTCGGACCAGGATAGGCGGTGACTAGGAGCCTGCTGTTGCAGACGTTCAGTAGACACAGGTCGGCCCGGGATAGACAGCGCTGCAGACGGTGGCCGGGCGCCAGCTGTTGTAGCCCGTTCAGTAGACACAGGTCGGCCCGGGATAGACAGCGCTGCAGACGGTGGCCGGGCGCCAGCTATTGTAGCCCGTTCGGTAGACACAGGTCGGCCCGGGATAGACAGCGCTGCAGACGGTGGCCGGGCGCCAGCTATTGTAGCCCGTTCGGTAGACACAGGTCGGCCCGGGATAGACAGCGCTGCAGACGGTGGCCGGGCGCCAGCTATTGTAGCCCGTTCGGTAGACACGGGTCGGCCGGTTGCCGCGTGGCTGTCGGCCGTGGACGATCTGCAGACGCTAGCCACAGGCCTGCAGGGTGACATGTCGAGCTCGGCACATTATCGGCCACTGGTCGGCCGTGGTGATGGCGGAGCGAGCCAGTGATGTGGGCCCGGCCATCGCACCGCCTCTGTCTACTCTGTCGGGCTGTCTCCCCAGTGCGGGCCGGTGGTGTGGCCCCGGCCACCGCACCGCCTCTGTCTACTCTGTCGGGCTGTCTGCCCAGTACGGGCCAGTGGTGTGGCCCCGGCCATCGCACCGTCTCTGTCTACTCTGTCGGGCTGTCTCCCCAGTGCGGGCCGGTGGTGTGGCCCCGGCCACCGCACCGCCTCTGTCTACTCTGTCGGGCTGTCTGCCCAGTACGGGCCAGTGGTGTGGCCCCGGCCACCGCACCGTGTCCGTCTGTCCTGTCTGATTTACTGCTCGCCCTGCTGTATTTTTCCCCCAGTGTGTGCCAGTGATGTGCCCCCGGCCACCACACCCCCTCTGTCTACCCTGTCGTGCTGTCTCCCCAGTGCGGGCCGGCTGTGGGTGGGTGTGTAGCCAGACTGTAGTCATATGACTAGATTGGCCTCGTTTAGCAGGCAAGTTTGTGCTTTTTTGTCCTTCGATTTTTGGCTCTCGAGTTGAACATGGTCAGCGTATCACAACATGTGCTGCGAGTCTCCACGGTGGCGAGACTCGCGACCGAACCGCCCGTGAGAGCCATCACCTGCATGTCCTCGATCCCGCACTGAGATGGGGAAGAGACGATTTGACTCCAGAGCACCACTGCTGTACAAATTACCATGCGGGCTGCTGCGGCTTTCCGTGCCGATCTTCGGTCGCCACCTACGGCGGCACCTGTCTGACGCGCCGCCCGAGCCGGACTGATTTACTGCTCGCCCTGTTGTATTTTATTATGACATATATGATCATCTTTGTAGCTATTCTGTGATTTTGACCTTTTCTGCCCTGCTGTTTTATCATATTAACGCAAGATTATAATAGCCAAACGTTCATTGTGGATTACCTCTATACAAGTCTGTATCTGTATCTTTGCAGTGTGCACCTGAGATACTCTGCAAATTCTGACTACCGGATGTTTTTTATCGCTTTTCTGGTGTCGGTCTATCCCGTTGACTCTTGAATGAGGACAATATTCGTAACATTACGAGGCATTAAGTCGCTTCCAGTGTTGAACAAGCTGCACCAGGCTGGCGCGGAAGCAGCCGGTCGGCCCAACGGTGTTCCTGTTTGGCGGCGGCTTGTGTTCAATGCATTGTGAATCATCCGGCACAGGATGGATGACATCATCAAATGACTAGGAATATCAAATTTAGTCACCGGTGCCGCACGATCCCTCTGCTGGCTGTCGGGCATGTGCCGCATTGCCGGTGCCGCACGACCCCTCTGCTGGCTGTTAGGCATATGCCGCATTACCGGTACCGCATGACCCCTCTGCTGGCTGTCGGGCATATGCCGCATTACCGGTACGGCATGACCCCTCTGCTGGCTGTCGGGCATATGCCGCATTACCGGTACGGCATGACCCCTCTGCTGGCTGTCGGGCATATGCCGCATTACCGGTACGGCATGACCCCTCTGCTGGCTGTCGGGCATATGCCGCATTACCGGTACGGCATGACCCCTCTGCTGGCTGTCGGGCATATGCCGCATTACCGGTACCGCACGACCCCTCTGCTAGCTGTCGGGCATATGCCGCATTACCGGTACCGCACGACCCCTCTGCTGGCTGTTAGGCATATGCCGCATTACCGGTACCGCATGACCCCTCTGCTGGCTGTCAGGCATATGCCGCATTACCGGTACGGCACGACCCCTCTGCTGGCTGTCGGGCATATGCCGCATTAGTTGCCGTGCGAGGATGCATCGCAATTCACGACTCAACCTCGATTCGCCCTCTGAGCAGGTTCTCCATAGGGGGTGTTGACCACGTGAGGACGACGTGTGGGTGTATTTAGCGGTTATTTGCGATCCGTGCCGGCCCGGGCGGGCTGTATCGAATATTAAGTGGGCTGGTCGCTGTTTGGAGGAAGGCACTGGTCGCTGTTTGGAGGGAGGCACTGGGCGGTGTTTGGATGTTTAGGGTGATGATGGAATCGCTGGGCGGTGTTTTGATGCTCGGGGTGATGATGCGTTTGCGTTGCCGACGCGCCCTGGACGCTTTTTTTAGCTTACTAGCCGCCGGATTAAGCAGCCAGTCGCCGTCGTTGGTTGGCGTTTATTGTTTATGGTCGGCTCGGCTTATTTGAACTGCTGTGCTGCGTAGAAATGTCCTGACCGCATTGCCACTTCAACCAAATCAAATATACCCGTGTAATGTACCGTTGTCGACCGTCCTGCCTGACCTGCCGTACCCTGACCCGCAGAGGAGATGGCCACCTACCTGCGTTACGTGCGGCGGCTCGACTTCTTCGAGATGCCCGACTACGATCATCTGCGCCAGCTGTTTCGCGACCTGTATGAGCGCAAGGGTTACGTGGACGATGACGAGTTCGACTGGACGGGCCGTACCACGGTGAGTGTGCCCACCCATGGCTGGCAAAGAAGCAACCGTTTTGTTGAGGTTTTGTCATCCGGAGCATTATGCTCTGGAAAATAATCTTTTCGTTTTTCGACTGGAAGGTTGGATGGATGACTGGAAGGTGGTTGGATGGATGACTGGAAGGTTGGATGAACGTGGTCGGTTGGAGGGTGGGGTGCTGTTCGGCAAAGATGCTTAGTCCTTTTTGGTGAAAAGGTCCAAAGAGGGGCTGTCATTCCTGCAGTATACTTTAGTTGTGTGAACAAAACCAAGGCTTTACATCCATATGTTCACGCCATATTCCACTTGTTTTTACTATATTTTTAATTAAAAGTTAACGTCAGCCTGTTTGAGTCTCGGAATACAAAAAAAAAGTTTATTGTGTCGAAAATATAGAGGAAATTATTATCTCCGAATTTGATGGACAGAAATGATGTGCCCCATGTCCATAATTCAGAAATATAAATCTAGCTGTGTGCTTGGCCCGGTTACCGTCGCCGCCTCGGCCATCGACGGCCGACAGGCGCCGGACTGCCGTGGTAAGCCGACCCCCGTCACCAACGGTGAGCATTGCCATTCTCGGTACACGGCGCCAGTAGGCCGCCGTAGGCTGCCAGGCATGCCGCCTATGTTGCCACTACAGCCAGGCGGCGAGTGGGACTGCAGCAGTGCCTCGTTGCACAGGAGCAGGCCCAATGTGACAAGGGTGTAGTGTAGGAAGACACCTGCGGGCGTAAACGTGCTCTGGTTTGTTGAGACCTATATTAATGACAACGTGTTGGTTTTGGAGGCACACTTGGGCATCGGTGCTCTTCTTATTAAGACCTTTTAAGTGAAAGAGTCCCAATGAGTTGTGTCCTCCCCGCCGGCAGGATGTTCCGGTTTCATGACTAACGGCTGGCTGCCCGGAGTGTGTGTATGTGTGTACGTGTGTCGGGACAGTCATCTCAGTTGGTCGGAGGTGCCGGTGTGCCGCGGGTGCAGGCGTCCGAAGTGACCCCAACTGTCCACGACTGAGTCGACTAACTGGGCTGTGAACCTGCTGACTCGGTCCGTACACTGTGACACGTGCAATGCTGGCGCTCCGGAGTGAGCGATAAATGACTAACCAGCAGCCGCGGCGCCCCAACACCACCATGTCGTGATTGCGGTGAGCGCGTGTTTCGTCAGCTGTGAGCAGGTGGCTGCAGGCCCAGGCGTACTCGGTCGGTCGGTCGGTCGGTGCGGGCCGCCACAGACCGCCGCGGCCCGCGTGGTGCTGCCGGTCGGACGCGTGACCCAGTTGACGCCTCGGGCGACGGCAGGTGTCCCTTGCTCGCGCCGCGTGACGTATTGATTTTGTACCTGGCTTGACTGACACGTTATGGCCGGCCTGCTCTACGCCGCCGTTCGTGTGCTGTGTCGCTCTCTGACCATGTAAACCGCTGCACATGCGCTGTATACGTCTGAATGTGTTTGGCGGCACGAGCGGCGGCGCACGAGTTGGCCGCTCCACGTCGACGCCGGTCCACGTCGACGCCGGGTGTGTGCCGCTGTCTGGTGTACTGCCGGTAGTTCTCTTTACCGTTGTCTGCGGTGCTGCCCGCTCCTGCCCCCTGTGCTGCGGTGTGTGCCCTGTACCGTCGCCCTGATGATGTCTTTACCACCTGTTGACGCCGGTAGTATCTCTGCGCTCTGTGCTGCTGTATAAAGACATAACAGATTAGTGCAACTATGAGCCACAAGGGCCCTTCTTGGTTGCACTCTGGACACTGAACCAGATGCCCACCAAATCCGTCGAACAGCCCTCCCTGGAATACCGAATAGCAAGCCCTCTATTCTTATGATTGTCTATGCTGTTTTTAAAGATGTTCAGTGTGCTGCTACTGACAATGGTTTCTGGCAGCTGGTTCCAATGTTCTACTACCCTGTTGGTGAAGAAAGACTGTCTTAACCTTGTCCTGCTGTGATTAACTTTAATTTTGAATTGATGACCTCTAATTGCATCATTTCTGTTAATTTCAAACATTTCCCTGATATATCCCTGTTCCTGACTATGAACAAATTTAAAGACCTCGATGAGATCTCCTCTCAGCCTTCTATATCTAAGTGAAAACATATTCAATTTCTTCAATCTTTCCTCATATGCCAGGTTGCTTATACAATAAACCATTTTTGTTGCCCTGTTTTGTACTCTCTCTAAAAGCCAACAATCTTTTTCATAATTAGGGGACCAAGCTTGGACACAGTATTCCAAATGTGACCTGACATATGCACAGTAAAGCTTCCTGATGACTTCCTCACTTTTGTATGATACATTCCTATTTATTGCCCCAGGCATTCTTAGTGCCTTCTTCCTGGCTTCTTTGGTCTGTTCTGATGCCCCCAATTTTGTGTTCAAAATAACACCTAAGTCCTTCTCCTGCTGAGTTACAGATAGTACTTGGCCACCCATCAGGTATGGAGCCATCATATGATGCCTACCTACATGCATGATTTTGCACTTATCAAAATTAAATTTAATTTGCCATTTTTCGGACCACTTCACAAGTTCGTCTAAGTCTTTCTGCAGCGAGACCTGCTCATTGTGTCCTGTTATTGCCCTAAAGACCTTCAAATCATCCGAAAATTTCAAAACCTTACTGCTTAGACTACTTTCAATGTTATTTACAAATATAATGAACAATAGTGGCCCCAGTACTGACCCCTGGGGAACTCCACTAAGAACATTTTGCCATGATGACTTTGTACCATTTAGCATCACTCTCTGCTGTCTATCTGAAAGCCACAACTCTATCCATTTTAGGATGCTACCTGCAATACCATGAACCTGAAGCTGCATCATTAACCGTTTATGGGGTACCTTGTCAAAGGCCTTACTAAAGTCAAGATATGCTACATCAACCTGATTTCCCTTATCAAATTGTTCTGTAGCGAAATTAAAAAAGTCCAAGTGAGACACGATCGCCCTTTTCTAAACCCATGTTGAGTATCTTGAATCAATCTGTTTCCTTCCAGAAAACTAACTATTCTATCCTTGATAATTGATTCGAGTACCTTGTAGACTAGGGATGTGAGGCTTACTGGTCTATAGTTTTCAACTTTCCCTCTTTCTCCTTTCTTGAAAATAGGAACTACATTTGCCCTTTTCCAATCTGTTGGAATTTCATTTTGTGAAACTGATCTACAAAATATTGTCCTAAGTGGAATTGCCAGTTCCTTTTCAGCTTCCCGCAATACCCTAGCATAAATTTCATCAGATCCTGCTGCCTTGTTTGGCTTTATTTTCCTGATATGATTGAAAGCAGCATCACTATCAATGAAATCAACATCGTTTATCCGATCACCTGTCACTGAACTGTGGTGAACGGTTGGCAGATTAGTCATATCTTCCAATGTAAACACTGATTTAAACTGTTTGCTCAGCTCCTCAACCATCTCACCATCCTCACTCAATATAGTCCCATGTACTTCCAGTGGACCAATTGTGCTAGAGACTTTACTCAGCATGTACAAACTAAAGAACTTTTTGCTGTCTCCATTACAGTTCCTAGCCAAACAGTATGTGCCCTGTGCTGTTGTATGTGCCCTGTACCGTCGCCCTGTACCGTCGCCCTGACGATGTCTTTACCACCTGTTGACGCCAGTAGTAGCTCTGCCCTCTGTGCTGCTGTATGTGCACTGTGCCGCCGCCCTGACCATGTATGAACCACCAGTCGACGCCGGTGGGATCTCTGCCCTCTGCTGCTGTGTATGCCCCGTGCTGCTGTGTGTGCCCTGTGCTGCGGTGTGTGCCCTGTGCCCCCGCACTGACGCTGTATTTGCCACCAGTCGACGCCGGTGGGATCTCTGCCCACGGGCCCGGAAGCCGTCGTGTCGCCGCACCGGGAGCGACACCCCACCACCACCAACAAGGTAGGCGCCGCGTCTGTCCTGTGCATGGCTCGCGCCCCGCTCACGGTGTGGCCCTGCCAGTCTGTAGCTCGCGCATGTAGTTCGACGCGCTGGGCGGCGCTATTTTCAGACGGCGCTAGTGTCGGCGGGACGGCGGCGGCGACGGCTGACTGCACGCGCCTGTGTCCGACAGGGCGGGAAGTCGGCCGCGGCCTGGCCAGACTCGCACCGGCCCGCCAATAACATGCTGGGGGGCATGCTCACCCCCGACGACCGGCACGCGTCCGTCCAGGCAAGTGTGGCCAGCTGGGGCGTGTCGCGGCCGGAGCTGCCGACCTCCAGCCGGCCAGTGATGTATGCCGCGCGCATGGCAGCTTGGTGGCCGCCGTCATAGTTCTGCCCGGCTTGGTGACCGTCGTGTGATGCCCCCCCCCCCCCACTCCTCCCTCGGAGGCTCCGTGACTCTCGCCCGCCTGACGTGACGTGACTACACCTGATCCGACCTGACTTGGTCAGGCAAATGGTGAACTTCTCGAACACGAAACTGAGCATGGGCGACCTGACCTGTCTCCACCTGATGTAACCCGACCTGACTTAACCCGATCCACAGGTGATGAGCTCCACCAATGGCGAGCTGGGCGTGGACGACCCGACTGCCGGCCAGAGCAACACGCCAATCGCCGTGCAGCCCGACGTCGACGTGGTCGACGAAACCAAGTACGTGGTCGACTGCTGGAGGACTAGCCGCGCTGTCAGAAGGCTGGAAAACCCAGCCGCGCGTTAACCTGCAGGAGACCGGACTCTGGCTACCCTGCAGTGGTCCACCCATTTTCCATTACCAAATACAGGTTTCCCGGCCGGGAACCAAGTATGTGTTTACGGATGGCTCCCAACATGAGCGTCGCCACCTATTCCAGATAGGTGGGGGTGGGAGCAAAAGTCGATTCTTTTCCATCCAACGCTATAGTCGTAATGCTAAGTTTCATAAAAGCGCGTCTCCTCGTCCCCCGTTCTCCGCCGTAGCGAGGCCCATGGTTCCCGGCAAGTAATGAGACCACCGCAGCCCTTTGTCTTCTCCCACGGTTCCCGGCAACTAAGGAAACCACCGCAGCGTGTTGCCCTCGCCCACGGTTTCCGGCAACTAATACAACCGCAGCGCGTTGCCATCGCCCACGGCTCCCGGCAACTGATGAGCCGTGTTTCCCCCGCCATGTCGCACGTCACCGACTGCTGCGTACTTCATGTTCAGTGTCGTCAGACCACTGCGCATGTACCTCACCATATCCAAGGTCACCGTTCGGTGCGGTTTCCCTCCACAAGTCTGTCGCTCCGTTGTTATTGTTCCTAGAACGGCGGCTGTGTAGCTCAGCAGTCCAGGCCGGTCGGGGCCAAATTGATCAGTCGATTAGCTGATGAGATGGCAGAGTATATTGCTCCTGCTGCTTATGAGCAATATGCGTTACTTGGAAAATTAAGCCAGAAGTTCCCAAGCGCGGAGAGAGAGAGAAGGTATCCCTTGGAATATGGGCTCCCAGGGGCGATGAAGCCATTATAAGATAAGACGCGGTTGACAATGCAAAATTGGGTGTTCGGTTAAAGTGGAATATTTCAATATGATCTGTAGACGTTCGCCATATGTCGGCAGCGGCGCAGCCTGTGGTGCGGCATAGTTGGTGGGTTTCGGTGCCTGAGCTGTTGGTACTTCAGGGCCGTTCGACTCCAAACAACCACGTGACGGCCACGTGTGGAGGCGAGGTCGAGCCGGTCACAAATGGTCTAGATCGGCGCGGTCACGGAGCCCTGGAGAATGCCGAGCCGGCTGGGCCAAAACCACCTCTGTTGGTTTTGGGCTCCGAAAATACTCGCTGCCGCCGCGTGTCTCTCAGCGCGACCGTTTGTCTGTGGATGGATGGCATGGATTTGTCAGTGTGACGCTGGGACGGCTGTCTTCTCTGAGGCACCTGGCGCACAGCACCCGGCCGGCACAGGACACTGGAATCACTTAAACCGAAGGTGTTCAGGGTGAAAATCTGTTGGGAGGGTGAACAATATGGACCGAAAGACAAAGTAGTGAATCTTTTAATGTGTTTGATGTGTCATTCAATGGACTGCGAATGCATGCACTTTTTTTATTCAATCGTTGGTGGTTTTATTTCAATTTTGCGTATTGCATAAGTTAGAGAGGAAATTGTTTGTGGTATTGGTGGTACCAGTGAAAAGTCATGCTCAGCTTGTGTGGACGAGTAGTCTAGGGGTAAGTTTCCCGTTTCACAACCGAAAGATCGTGGGTTCGAGTCTCACCTGCCGCTACTCTTCGCCCGCGACCAATCGGCGTGAGAGATTGGCGACGCTACATGACTCAACGGTCGACGTGTCGTAAAACCAATAACCACCATCATGCTCAGCTTGTACCTTTCCTCACAAGGGTGTTGACGTGGAAGTCGGGTTAATTTAAGTGAACTTGAGTCGGAATGGGTGTCTTTGAAGTTCTTGGTCTTGAGGAACATATCCCGACGGGCTGGGTGGGTGTGCACTTAATTTTTTAAACTGAACTTTGTAAAAGCAACTATTTTGTCGGCTTGGCCGGAGAACATTGGTGTGACATACCGCGCCAACGTTCTGTTCGCGGCGGCTGCGCTATCTGCTTTCTGCGCTCCAAATTCCCGATTACAACCAGGAAACTAGGGCTCACCGCTGATATTGCGGGAGTATACCAGGAAACCGTCCCCGGGACATACTTGATGCTCGTGCCTGCCATCTTCCACTGGTGAAATCACTGGACAGGTTGGACATCAGCGCGTGAGCCTCACTCGCCCGTTGTCGGACGACACGTCCGGCTGTGCGGCTGAAGCCACGTGCTGCCGTGTGTATGACCGTGGTGCGTGGCCGGCAGGTGCTGCTGTTTCTTCAAGCGGCGCCGGAAGAAGTCCAGGGGCCAGAAGTGACTGCTGCTGGTGCGGGGACGACACCAGCAAGAGGCCGTGTCCGTGCTGCTGGCCGGCTCCGGCTCTGGCTCTGGCTCCGGCCCGGCGGACGCGCCCCGGTAGTGTGCCGTCCCCGCCCCGCCCCGTGCTCGCCGCCACCATGTCTCACCGTGTGAACGGACGTGTGCGCCAGCGTGTCTGCGTGCGCCGCGGCGTGCGGCCTTCTCCTCCGTGTACATAGCGCCGACCGGCCGTGCCGACAGCTCACTGCTACCTGTGATTTCGTTTCATTTTCTTTTGTGCTCGTTTCTGGTGAGCGCGTGTGGCGTGTTGGCGCACGGACCGGCCGATATTACTGATCGTTGTCTGCCACGGACACGTGCCATCGTATTTGTACGTATTCCTAGACGAGCGCCAGGTGATTTTATTTAATTGTAAATACATGTGCGTACACTAATTTGTCATTCTCGTCTCTCCACGGCGTCTCACGTGTTGCAGTTGACTTCGAGCCTAGCCGTAAGCAGCGTCGCTGTGATTCCGGTCCGTGATAGGACCCCGCGCACTGCGCCGAACTGTTTTATTCACTTAAAACATTGTTACATCGGCATGTGTACAAAGATGATGAATATGATATGACTGTAAAATGTGCGATTTGGATGTGAACGAGGACAGGCGATCCACAAACGACAAACTGCGGGCTCACGAATCCGACCCGAAGCCACAGCACGGACCCGAGCAGTCCAGCTGGGGCCGCGGCGTGGAGGGCCCGGCAGTACAGTTGGGACCGCAGTGGGGCGGGCCCGGCAGCTCAGTCGGTAGAGAGCGACCTCTCGGCCCAGTGGTGCCAGTCGGGCCGGAGCCGCACGCATCGCGTGAGACGACTCGCCGCGCGTCAGCTGGCCTCCACCTGCACCAGCTGGCAAATGCGCCGGTCCAGCTCGCGGACGGCCGCGTCTTCGGCCGAGTAGAAGCCAGTGGCGAGCAGCACGCGCCGCTCCTCGCGCAGCCGACGCAGTAGCTCGCCCCCGTCCTCGCCGCCGTCAGCCGGCGTCGGCGTCTCCCGCGGCGTCAGAGCCCGCACCTGGCCACGCAGCTCCTCCAGCAGACGGCGCTCATCACACAGGAAACTGGTCTCGTCGCGGGCCGTCACCTGCGTCCTGCAGACACCATGGGCCAGTGTCAGGTCATGGACGCCTGTGACGAGGGGCCAGAGTGTCAGAGACGAAGGCTTTATAGATCCGAAACGGAAATATCCGGACATGAAGCCTCTAGCAAAGCTGGGATACTGCCTGTCTGTCTCCCGAGGTAACTGTCGACATGAAGATCACGCTTCATCCGGTCCAGTTAACCCTCATGCCTTACCTGGGCCGGTCCACCCTCGTGTCTTATCTGGGCCAGTCCAACCTCGTGTCTTATCTGGGCCAGTCCACCCTCTTGTCTTATCTGGGTCAGTCCACCCTCGTGTCTTATCTGGGCCGGTCCACCCTCGTGGTTTACCTGGGTCAGTCCAATATCGTGTCTTACCTGGGCCGGTCCATCCTCATGTCTGATATTGGTCGGCCTATCTTCGGTATGTCTAGGCCCGTCCATTCACAGTATGTCTCACCGGAACCGGCCCAGCCTCTGAAGGTATGTCTCACCTCAGCCCATCCATTCTCTGTGTCTCACCTGGGCCCGTTCATCCTCCGTATCTCACCGAAACAGGTCCAGTCTCGTCTCATCTGAGCCGGTCCGGTCTCGCTTGGTGTCTCACCTGAGCCGGTCAAGCTCCAGCTTCTCCCGCTCGAGTCTCTCGCGCGCCAGCCGGGTGTCGGCCGCGCGGCGCTCCTCCAGCTCGCGAGCCGTCTCCGCCCAGCGCTGTTTGTAGTAGAGTTTTGACTTGACGGCGGCCTCCAGTGTGCGCTCCAGCTGAGCGACGTCCGGTCGGTCTGCCTCGCCGGCCAGCCGTGCCTGCATCTCGGCCAGCCGACCGTCCAACTCGGCCCGCTCCTGCTGCAGCCGCCGGCTCTGGACCGGTCAGACGCTGAGGTCAGACACGGGACCGGGGTACTCAGCGGGGACTGGGATACCGTGAGGGGTTGTCAGAGGGGACTGGGATACCGTGAGGGGTTGTCAGAGGGGACTGGGATACCGTGAGGGGTTGTCAGAGGGGACTGGGATACCGTGAGGGGCTGTCAGACGGGAACTGGGATACCGTGAGGGGTTGTCAGAGGGGACTGGGATACCGTGAGGGGCTGTCAGAGGGGACTGGGATACCGTGAGGGGTTGTCAGAGGGGACTGGGATACCGTGAGGGGCTGTCAGAGGGGACTGGGATACCGTGAGGGGCTGTCAGACGGGAACTGGGGTACCGTGAGGGGCTGTCAGACGGGAACTGGGGTGCTCCCAGGGGCTGTCGGGACTGAGATACCGTGAAGGGCTGTCAGACTGATGTGCTCTCAGAGGCTGTCAGACGGGTGGGTACCCCGAGAAGCTGTCGGAGGAGCACTGGTTTGCATTGGACAGTCGAAGCGCCGGGAGCAGTGGGGCCAAAGGAAAGTCAGTGGAACAGAACTACCCCACCAATACATCGAAGACGGTGCCCCGATGTACCAGAGGACGGTGTGGACGGTACCATGCAATGGGTATCGCACGTACGATGGACACATCCGAACCGAACACAGGCACCACACGCCGTCATAATTGACTGACTGCCAGGCGCCACTACCATTCTCCCCAGCCCGTCACTCGTTAGCCGTCAGCAGGTTCTGTAAGTGTAAGGTCCGTGGCCAGATGGGTCAGCGGTACGTCGCATGTCTCCGGTCGTCACGACTCGCCGCAGTCTCCACGTCAGCCATCGGAACAGCGACAATGTCGAGTAACGTTGGACTGAATCTGGAATCCTGAATTTAGAGATAATTCCCAAACGTTAACACGGAGAAGATAATTTCCTTGTTTTTGGCACAATACACTCCTATTTTGCATGTCCGTACTTGAGGGGCAGCTACTCAATTTTGGTCTGTAATTTTTGAATGGTGACATTAAGAACACTGGAAAGAAATACCCGAGAAAGAGAAAGAACGTGAAATCCAATATAAGATCTAGTTTCCTTCCATTACTACGCACTATAATTAAATTATTTAAGTACTGAAATGAAATCCTTGGGCAAAAAAACGCGTTTGATGAATTTTCTTTCATAGGATGCACTCAATATGGGGCTCTTGCACCAATCAATTATCAAACGGAACCATTTAACCTTCCAGCTGGAAAGAAGGGCGATAATTGTCCAGATAAAGTGATTTTTTTTAATTGCAGGAGTCCAGGACAAGCTTCGTGTTCCAGCCCTGTGACAGAGGGCCTGGTCGCCACACCTTACCGTTGCCTCTGCGTCGGCTGCCTTCTGCTGCTCCTCGCGCACCCGCTTCTCACACTCTGTCTGCATCTCTGCCGTGAGCACGCGAACCTCGCCGGCGATCTGCTGGTGCTCCTGCTGCAGCTGGTCTCGCAGCTTCACCAGCTGCAGCACGGACACGACACGCTCAGAGATAGCTGCACACTGTCGGGGCTCAGTCGAGCTCTGCTCAGCGGTGCTTACGGCCAAGCCGGGCTCAGCGTGGCTCATTTTGTGGACTGGGGATGGAGAGTGCACGTCGAGCACTCAGTACACCAAGGCGTGTGCAGCAAATTCAGACACCTACCGGAGTGTTTAGCGGTATCTCTCCAGGGTAGGCACGTGTTGTGTACTGGCGTTTAAAATCGGTGAACATCTTGCTTTAACCGGCCGGCGAAAGCCCGGGTTCTTTTGCGACTCGGCCGGGAAAACTAGTTGTATGCAATTTGTTAGAGAAGTTCATGAACATTAATTGTGCTCAAACTCTTTAGCAAACACAAATGGCATGATATATGCTACGAATATATATTATTTTAGAGCAGACATACTTATTATTTAATGTGGACAAAAGCTTAAGTAGAAGAGAATTTCATTTGTGTATATGAAAACTATTTGTATGCAAGTAAAATCTTCATTGCAGGAACAACAGATTCTGTGAACTAAAGCATTGCAAGAAAAACTGGCACTGAATGGGTTTGCTGGGGCATGCGAAGACATATTGAAGACATCACAAAATGCTGAGTGAAGAAAACTAATAACCCTGGCCATTTATTCTCGTAAAATTCGATTATAAGCAGATATAACTAACTGGCCTGACACAAACTAATTTGATGTTTTCCAAGCCCTGTGTTATCTGCTTTGTACCATTATAAAACCTTTGTTTGCCACCACTATTTCGCGTAGCACTTACCTGACAAGTAAAGTGTCTACAGGTCATTAGGGTAGTTGTATTTTAGATGGCGGCGGGGAGCGTAAAGCTGACTGCAACAAGGCAGCGACGAACCGAAACGGCACACTTGTTGCATTCCGCTAATTGTCTATCGAGCTTACTGTCCAGGGACGGAAATTAATTGTACGTGGAACGGATATACACGCGCCAGCCACAGTTTGAAATGGTACTACTTACAGTACTGAACCATGGAGTAGGGAATACAGAAATCAAAATGGAGTGTATTGCGCTATATTTTCGTGATAACTCACGGAGCGCGATTGATGACGAAGTGCGTCTTGAGCTTCCGACAATTTTCACCCGCAAAACTTGTGGCATGACGGCGCTGATGTTCAACAAGAGATTTGCAAATGCAGTTAGGAAGAACAGTTATCATTTAGCAAAGGGCAAAGCCAAAACTAATAGCCTTTGTGTAAACATTTGCGTAAATCTGGCAATGGAAAAACTGAATGCTGTCTACCAAAAAAATATTCAAGCAACGAAGCATTCAAAACATAACGAACAAACAAAAAACCGCCAACGCAGGAATTAAGACCGTCTTGCTCACGGCTGTGCTGGCTTCTGTACCGAAGTATTTCCCCGGCCAGTCCATGTCTGTATAGGGAACGGAACAACGACACGGTGGGCGCCGCCGCGACCCCTGCCGGTTACGCACGGAAGCGTGGCCGCCTGACCCGCGTCACGTGCCGGAGACGTGCCGGAGCGATAGGGCAGGCGTAGCTGCCCCAGACGGCCAGCCTCACCGGACTTCTGCGATGTGTCGGAGAGATAGGACAGGCGTGGCCGTTGTCGCCCGCCGCACGACCTGCCAGTCTGACCCGGCCGTGCGGACGACATGGGCGAGGCCGTCGGGCTGTCGCTGCTGATGCTGCTGTCTCTGCCGTCGGTGCAGTGCGTGTATCGGTCGGTGGAGAGAACGCCGGCCACCTCCACCAGCCGCAGACTCCACTACACGGCCCGCTACGGCAACCCGTGGCTGCCGGACCGCCGGCCGGTCGCAGACAGCTCGGCTCCAGTCTCCACAATAGACCTGGTGTCGACCGACGCCTCTCAGCCGGAGCGGGTCCGCCTGCATCTGGCGCAGCCGCCGACCCGGCCAGCGCAACCCCACCGTCAGCCGCCCTACACACTGCTGGACGACCTGGCCAGACACAGACACCTCTCGCGCCACCGGAGCCTCCTCTCGGTCTTCACCATCCTCCGGTTCACCAACGTGGCGTGTAGCCTGTCGTCGGGCCACACGGGCACCTGCTACACCAGCCGTGAGTGCAGCAGGCTGGGCGGCAGGCCGGCCGGCGGCTGCGCGCGCGGCTACGGCGTCTGTTGCGTGCTGCTGGCCACCTGCGACTCCAACATCACCGCCAACCGCACCTACTTCGTCAACGCCGAGTTCCCGGGCCAGCAGCGGCGTGGCGGATCGTGCACGGTGCGGGTCCAGCCGCCCAAGGGCGTATGTCAGGTCAGTCGGTGGTGTTGGATACACATGGTGTTCAAACCAAACACTCGGACAGAACTCACACTTCCATAAAGTCTCGCCGCCAAAGTGGAAGAAAATAACTTACAATTCAGAACAACGCAAAACGTGTCCCTACTGAGACGATAGCGTAGTTCCATTGGTGGTCACGCATAGAAAAAGAAAGCCGGTCAAGACACAATGTCCAGTGTCCGCCCGGCTATTGATGGCCTTCCAGGACACGTTTCATCGCTCCATTGCTCGTAGTCTAACCCACCGCTGCGTATTGCGTGGTTACCAGATGCACGTGCGGCAGGTTCGTCTGGAGCTGGCGCTGATGAACCTCCGACAGCCAGACACGGCCAGTCACCAGTGCGACAAAGACAAGTTCATCGTGACGGGCGGAGCGCTCACCGATCCAATCGTGCTTTGTGGGTAAGTGATCACGACAGCTCTTGAGAGCGAAGCACTAGCCCGGTGCTGTACTAGTACCGATATTTAGCGAGCGAACTTTGTGCTAATCTCGATGCTATTGTGGTCATCACCACTACGGGGTGTCGAAAGACTAATTTTTACAAAATCGTCTCACCCACGATAATTACATGCGTACAAATTGGCACACACGCGCGTCACATAGCACAGTTTCAGTGGTGCAGTGGCGAACTACTCGAGTCGCGCGGGTTCGCCGTTGTTGTGCCACCACAGCGCTGCAGACATCTGACCCAGCCGCTCGTCCGTGCAGCAACAACTCGCGCCAGCACGTGGTGGTGGACGTGGCGGCGGCGGTGGCGGCGGCGGCGGCGGCGGCCGACACGGGCCTCGCGCTGCACGTGGCCACCGCGGGCCGGTCGGACCGACTCTGGGCGGTGGCCGTGCACCACATCGAGTGTCGGTCGGCGCAAACGGCACCGGCCGGCTGTCTGCAGTACCACACCGACACTGCTGGCACCATCAGGTCCTTCAACTTCAACTACGACAAGGTATACACACCACCGAGAGCGCTCCGCAAAGTGGGCGCTGCGGCTAGGGCCAGTATCAGGGCAAGTTACGGAGGCGGTGGAGGTAGCCTTGAACCTGCGTCAGTACCTTGTTGGGCAGTAAAATATATGAAGCTCTGCAGGAAGGAGGCGGTTCGCTGATGAGACTTCAACTGGCAACGGTGGGCCTAACGGTTGGTTATTGGTTTTACGACACGTCGACCGTTGAGTCATGTAGCGTCGCCAATCTCTCACGCCGATTGGTCGCGGGCGAAGAGTAGCGACAGGTGAGACTCGAACCCGCAACCTTTCGATTGTGAGACGAGCATCTTACCCCTAGACCACTCGTCCCCATCGTCGGTGGGCCTAACGATGGAACATTTAGTTTCCGCTGGTGACGTCGCCAACGGCATTTAATTGGCGCAGTGCACACACCACAAAGAACGCCCGACCAACTGAACGCGCCATGTGTATGGTACAACTGCTTGCAGTGTCCCGAAATTCTGAAATTTTAGTGGAAACCCACACTTAGTGACAATTGTTTTGTCATCACTTTTTCCTTTTTACATTCAGTGTCACTTTTACATTTGTATTACATATTATGGATAAGATTTAGGTTTTTAAAAGTGTTCATAGCTTCTGACAGCAGGACTACCCTGATTGGTAAAGGTAGCAAAAACATTATGGGCATCATCACCATTATAAAACAATCAACAAATGGCATTAAAAACCACTCATCAGTAGGCATAATCTCTGAATATTTGGAATTTGTCTTATATCAGTTAGCGTTTTGATATCACCCCTCGCCCTCTGCTCTTTAAGAAAAAATCATAACACTGGGGCATCCCCCGGTCGCTGCCAGCGACCGCCCCGCCGCCCATGTACACTGTAACCGGCTACTTTGTGGCGCGCCAAAATCGCTCGGCGTGGGCAAATCAGTCCAGCGTCGGCACCGACAGCCACCGCGATTTCCGTCGGCAGGGCGCGATGCTGAGCAGCACCGACTACAGCATCTGCGTCCGCCGCGCCGCCGGCCGCTGCGGCGTGCGCTTCAGACAGTGCGACGACGGCGCCCGGCCGGCCACCACCTTCACCATCGGTGCGGGCGGACGGCCGCAGCGCGGCGCCACCGGCGACGGCTGCACCGCCGACTGGCTGTCGATCGCGTGCGGCACGGACCGCGGCACGCCGCCGTACCACCTGACCACCGCCGGTCGGCAGTGCTCGGACCGGTTCTGCGGCGGCTGGCTGAGCGCGCTGCACGAGGCGCGCGCCGCTGGCACCGTCTACTCGTTCTCGGCGCCGTTCGTGGTGCGCGTGCACACCGGCCGACACGAGCGGGACGTCAGCGGCATGGCCGGCATGGCCGGCACGGCCAGCCGCGGCTTCTGTCTCGACTACGTCCAGGTCAGGTGCGACGACTGAGAGGTCGCTGGTGACGACTGGCGGAGGTCACGTGAGCCGACTGAGATCACCGCGGTGACTGAGGGGTCACGTGAGACGACTGAGAGGTCGCCAGTGACGCCTGAGAGGTCGCCAGTGACGACTGATAGGTCGCCAGTGACGACTGAGAGGTCTCCAGTGACGACTGAGGGATCATCAGTGACGACCGATAGGTCATCGGTGACGACTGAGTCTGACGAGTCGATGGAATCGTCACAGCGGACAGCTGCCGCACCGATCATTTTAGAGACTGTGTGGCAAGAAAACGCCAGGAAAACGACCACTCCCAGCACGAGAGGGAACAGCTGCCGCCGATGGAGCCCCACAACCGACAGCCGCATGAGTCCACTGCCACCTCAGCTGTCTGATACATGTAGTTTGTACATCGTCAGTTCGCTATTACGTGGACATCTGCAGTGCTTTGTGGATTTATCACATATAATCTGTATTTGGCATGCGTCCAATGCATAAGCGCGTGAATACACATGCTGATACGATACCCCACGTGGTTTTCACGGTGAACACTTGTGGGAACATCGACAGGCTCATACATTCGTCCGATCACCCCCCCACCCCCGGTAGTATCTGGCGCTGATCATAAAATACCGAGTCACACGGAGAGGGCCGACCCATGTGCATCCCCATCACTCACGCACTCCTTTCTCTGTACCATGACCTTCCTGAGCCTCTTCTGTGATCTCTCAGGCTACCAAGCGACTTTTGACAGGTGCTCCCAGTGACAGATGCTCTCCGACAGTCCGTTAAGCAAACACTGACCTCCTCCTCGCGCTCGTCCAGCCGCCGCTGGCGCTCCTCGAGCGTGGTCAGGCCGGTGCGCAGTTTGTCCTCCAGTGCCACGGCGTCGCGCAGCCGCCGCTGCACCTGCAGCTCGCGCTCGGCATCGCGCCGCTTCCACTCGTCGGTGAGGGTAGCCAGGTGGGAGGCCTCGCGCTGCTGTAGCTGGTTGGCCACATCCGACACATAGTCAGACACACAACAGACGACACACGTCGGTGGGGGTGGCCGGACGGGTGGCCTCGCGCTGCTGCAGCTGACCTCACCTGACACCTCGCCAGACACACAACAGACGACACACGTCGGTGGGGGTGGCCGGACGGGTGGCCTCGCGCCGCTGCAGCTGACCTCACCTGACACCTCGCCAGACACACAACAGACGACACGTCGGTGGGGTGGCCGGAGGGTGGCCTCGCGCCGCTGCAGCTGACCTCACCTGACACCTCGCCAGACACACAACAGACGACACACGTCGGTGGGGGTGGCCGGACGGGTGGCCTCGCGCCGCTGCAGCTGACCTCACCTGACACCTCGCCAGACACACAACAGACGACACACGTCGGTGGGGGTGGCCGGACGGGTGGCCTCGCGCTGCTGCAGCTGACCTCACCTGACACCTCGCCAGACACACAACAGACGACACACGTCGGTGGGGGTGGCCGGACGGGTGGCCTCGCGCCGCTGCAGCTGACCTCACCTGACACCTCGCCAGACACACAACAGACGACACACGTCGGTGGGGGTGGCCGGACGGGTGGCCTGCGCCGCGCAGCTGACCTCACCTGACACCTCGCCAGACACACAACAGACGACACACGTCGGTGGGGGTGGCCGGACGGGTGGCCTCGCGCTGCTGCAGCTGACCTCACCTGACACCTCGCCAGACACACAACAGACGACACACGTCGGTGGGGGTGGCCGGACGGGTAGCCTCGCGCCGCTGCAGCTGACCTCACCTGACACCTCGCCAGACACACAACAGACGACACACGAGGAGACGGACAGTCCGGACAAACATGTGACAGACGCAACGAAGCAAGCATGATTCGCGCTCGAACGTGAAATGTGACCAGAGTAGCTGCCGGCCAGTGCCGAGTTATGGGCAACTACTGGATGTGGATGCTCAACATCGATGAGCGCCTGCATTAATTATCGCTTCATACATTATTGATAGCACAGTATTGATTGGCACCCAAGTAAGCGGATTCCGACGGGACGATTCTCATTCGGCGCCAATGTCGCTGCATCTGCTTACCTCTAATGGACGGGTACGATCATGTCCCGCTAAGAACAAGGGTATCGCCAAGGTGCAAAGATGAAGATTTGATCGACTGATGGTTGATTGATTATTGGGAACTTGAAAGTACAAATTACTGCACGGTTGACAGTAGAACAGTGAACAGGTACGAATAGCGCACAGGTATGAATAGCGCACAGGTACGAATAGTGCACAGGTGCGAATAGTGCAACATGACAAACGGTGCACAGGATGAGAGGTGGATGGTATTGGACGGATAATAAATAGCAACGGGATAGATACGATGCAGGGCAAACCGCAGATGAGGAATCCCACGGGTTACGAGGACTAGAACAGGATAATCTTGCCAGGGCGGTCTCTCCTGGTTCTGGAACAGCATCTCCTGGTCCAGCCGGCCTCACCTGATTTTGGAACAAGATCTTCTGGTCCTGTTTCCACTGTTCCAGTTCGCGTGCCGCCGCATACATCTCGGAGTCCAGCCGGCTGTCCTGCTGGTCGGCGGGCGGGAGCGGGGGCGGGGGCGGGGGCGGCGGCTGGTCCAGCCGGGCTGCGCCCAGGTCATCCAGCGACATGACCACACTGAGCTGACCCTCCACGACGCCGCCGGACGCCACCAGGTCGGCGCAGCACAGGCACGTCTGCTGGAAACCGCTAACACCCACCGACGACTGCCGGCGGTGAATGGTGGTCACGAATCAAGGCAATGCTACGCTTGGAACGATAGATGCCATGCAAGATAACAGGCTGGTCCAATGATAACGCCATATAAATAGGGGCCTCATGCCTTTGGGATAATTATATAGCCCGCCACCGATCACCGTGGAAGGTTGGTGCCGCTAAACGTTCTCAGCTGTCGGGTGAATGGAAACGGACCGTCACCTCTGCATTCCTTGAAAACGGTGGTTGCCTAATATTAGATGTTCAAATGGGACAGCATCGGCCAAGTCGTGGAAACTCAGAACTAGTGCAGTGGTTACATGTTGTTTGAGCCCCGGTAAAATATCCCGTAGTAGGTACATGACGAGATGAGGATATACGAGATGAAACAACGGGATAGCGTAACCATAGCTACCAATTAATCCTGCTCGGGGATCGCACGCAAGCTGCCGGCCGGATCTGTTCCAAACAATTGTCAAAGTTGTTCCATTAGGGTCGGAAATCAACTGCCTAAGCGGGGATATGTGATAGAACAATGCTGGAAAGTGGTACTTCAGCTTGCTTCAAATATTTATAGAAATATTCACATACTTAGTCTCCAAGCGATCTATACTTGAATGGAGCATGCAGATTCATTACCACTTTACTTGAGTTACATTTTAAAATTGCGTGATTTCCTCATTGCATGAATATTGACCTAACAGTAGTTCAATGTGCATTACTAGAAACAAAGGCTTTGGGTACTATTGCTAGTGAACGGTAATCATAACATGGGAATCAGGAGGATAGGGATCATTTATTGAACCTCAAAAGCCTTTTTTTAAGAAGTGGGATATTTCGGCCTATCCACAATTTTGGCGATGGAAGGAAAGGAAAGGAACACAAGGAACACAAATGAACCGAATTGGGCGCGAGGTTGTCAACACCTCGCTGTTTTTCGCAATTTAATTACATATCTGAAAGCAACTGGTGTTGATCATCGATTGCAAACGACTCCCTTCCGGAAGGCAAATGAGACGGCCTGTGGAACCGCAAGTCGGTAGAATTAGTTATTTGGGCTTTAGGGCGCATCGACTTTGTCGGTCATATGCATGTCAGTGGAGTTTTAGCGCGCTCACGTGGCCACAGCGAATGTGGCGGTCGTCAGAGGCAACAGGCCGGCACGGAGCGTGTGGGGCGAGGACCACAATGGGCCGATGATCGATGCCACAGCTCGATATGTCTGCCGGACCGTGCCCGAGTCGTGTCGTGTCGTGTCTTGTCCATCTGCGCCCGGCTCGCCACTGATGGGCCGATGATCGCTGCCACAGCTCGATATGTCTGCCGGACCGTGCCCGAGTCGTGTCGTGTCGTGTCCATCTGCGCCCGGCTCGCCGCTGATGGGCCCACAGATACACAGACAGTGTACTGGAATGGCATAACTTACGGGAAACCAACACCTAATACACTTTTTACCACTTGAGAATAAAGTTTTGACTTCGGGAATTGATGCATGAAATTCCGCAGTATACAACTACAGTGACTGTTACTAGTTGCACCATACCATATTATATTTTTATATTCACACCATTATATATTTTCAACCAGGGTTGGAAAAGTGCTGGCAAGAACTAGTTTTTGCTACGCCAAAGTTTTTGCTACGCTGGTACTAACCGGCCGAAACGATTTACTGGCAAAAACTGTTAATCCCGCAGACCACGATGTGCCTATATCGCTAGGATCCGGAGTACCTCCGGATCCAGAATCACCAACCTGTCATGGTCTCCTGCACAAGGTTGATGTGTCTGACAGCAAATGCTTTCCCCAGGTCCCTCGTATTAACTAATTTATGTCAGCATCTGGCCGATCCCGCTTCTGATTTCAATCGATATCACCATGAGTTGTGACGTCTTCATCTGATATCCGCCACTCTGACAAATGAATTTCAGGACGCGCCAAGACATCAGAGACGGAGCCCAATCAGACCCAGGTATCAGTGCCAGACGATGCCAGTTGGATCGCCACCGCCACTCAGATATCCGACTGAGGCTTCGGCCACATTCTCGTCACCCGACTACCATGTGTGCCCGTCACGCAGATAAGTAGATGGCCATCTCCCAGAGCGATGACACGCCGTGTAAACAACGTCGGTGAAGGACGCGTCGATTATTGGTCATGCAGCCATGTCCTAACCGACGGGCCATCTCAAACAATCAACAAAGGCCATCGAAGCGCGACGGCAGCCGCGCATATCCGAGCCGCAGACCTCCGGCCGTACAGCCGTACCGTGGTGTGGACGCGACGCTGCTGGGTGACGGGCAGCAGGGGCACGTGAGCCGTCGCCAGCAACTCGCCCTCCTCCGTCTGCAGCCGCACCTCCAGCGGGAACCGGCGCAGAGTGCCGTGCAGCCAGCCGGCCGGCGCGGCGAAGTTGAACTCGAAGCTGCCGCGCGGCACCGTCACCGGCTGACAAGTGAGCGGCACCCGGCCCGAGCTCAGCTCCGAGGCGTCGCCGAAGTGCGGGTAACTGAACCTGGCGGGTGCACACACACACACAAAGATGAGGCTCAGGTCCGGCAGCCGAACCTGGCATACACACATACACACACCGAGCTGTGCCTGACACACAGGAGCCGGGTCTGGGCCACCGGGGTGCTGTAATATGGGAGCGGAGTCTGTGTACCGAGGTGGTGTGATCGGGAGCCGAGTCCGAGCCAGGAGGTGGTGTGATATGGGAGCCGGGTTTGGGCCACAGGGTTGGTGCATCAGGGAGCCGAGTCTAGGCCACCGGAGTGGTGTGATATGGGAGCCGAGTCTGGGTACCATGGTGGTGTGATATGGGAGCGGTGGTGTGATATGGGAGCCGAGTCTGGGTACCGGGGTGGTGTGATCGGGAGCCGAGTCTGGGCCGGAAGGTAGTGTAACAGGGAGTCTGGGTACCGGGGTGGTGTGATACGGGAGCCGGGTCTGGACCAGGGGATGGTGTAACAGGGAGCCGAGTCTGGGCCACCGGAGTGGTGTGATATGGGAGCCGAGTCTGGGTACCATGGTGGTGTGATATGGGAGCCGAGTCTGGGTACCATGGTGGTGTGATATGGAAGCCGAGTCTAGGCCACCGGAGTGGAGATAAGGGAGCCGAGTCTGGGTACCATGGTGGTGTGATATGGGAGCCGAGTCTGGGTACCATGGTGGTGTGATATGGGAGCCGAGTCTAGGCCACCGGAGTGGTATGATATGGGAGCCGAGTCTGGGCCGGGAGGTAGTGCAATAGGGAGCCGAGTCTGGGTACCGGGGTGGTGTGATACGGGAGCCGGATCTGGACCAGGGGATGGTGTAACAGGGAGCCGAGTCTGGGCCACCGGAGTGGTGTGATATAGGAGCCGAGTCTGGGTACCATGGTGGTGTGATACGGGAGCCGAGTCTAGGCCACCGGAGTGGTGTGATATGGGAGCCGAGTCTCGGTACCATGGTGGTGTGATATGGGAGCCGAGTCTAGGCCACCGGAGTGGTGTGATATGGGAGCCGAGTCTGGGTACCATGGTGGTGTGATATGGGAGCCGAGTCTAGGCCACCGGAGTGGTGTGATATGGGAGCCGAGTCTGGGTACCATGGTGGTGTGATATGGGAGCCGAGTCTGAGCCACCGAGTGGCTTGTGACTGAAGGGCGCGTCGACTGCCAGGACCATTATGTACCCATTGAGACACCGGATGGCTTAAACAGGAATACAATGCATCCGAATATGGGATACCGGAAAAGTTGGGTGTATGGTAGATAGAGGGTAGCTGAACCTGGGACATATGGTAGTTGAACATGGCTCAGTGGGAGCTGATCTTAGGACATATGGTAACTCAATCGGAGAAACAGGGTAGCTGAACTTGGACGCATAGTAGCCAACTCCGAGACAGAGCATCACCCAAGAACAGCCATCAATGGCAAGCAAACGTCCACTGCCGTAATCATTAGACTACACATCAATAAGACAACATCAGGAACAAAGCGTCCAGTCCAGGGGCACAACTGAAACAACAGGTAGCAAGACTACACATCAGTAACAAGAGAAATCGTCAATATCAGATCCGTACCGTCAAGGAATAGAAGCGACACAGCAAACACATCAGAGACGTCGGAGGCTACCCCGGCAACCGCTTACCCATCAGCATCGGGACAGTTATCACGGGGGTGCACTCATGGTCAGCACAGCACCACACTCACACTCACTCAACACATGTACCCACTAAAAAGCTTTGTGATGTCAAAGGGTCTTAATAAGCTTCTGGCGTCTTGTCATAGCACGGCAAGTAATACAATACAACTATAATATAATGCAATCATACGTCTTTACTGCATGGGCGCTGTATGACTAACGCAGTCGGTGCGCCCCTCAACCCAAATAATCAACCAACCAACGCCTTTACTATAGTAGTCATTTCACTAATTATGTTCGAAAATATTGCATAAGCGGTAAAAGGCTCGGCGTTTCAGCACTAGGTCATCATCAGGAGTGATCAGAGGGGTGGCTTTTGATGACACCTGTGATTACTCCTAGCGATGGCCTGGTCCCGACACCGAGTCTGCTGCCACCAATACAATATTTCCGAACTTGATCACTAAATTAACTAGCCTAGGATAAAGCATAATCTTTTGTCTTGCATTTACTTCCACACTACCAACGATGAGCTAGTTGGTTAAAAGGCGCGTCTGCTACATTAGCTATGTAGCGCCGATGGCTTATTCAATGGGTGAAGAATGGCGCCTACTCAACAGAGCATGGCCTTCCTACACACCCACTAAAGCACAATCTCCTTAGTCACCTGAGTACGGCCTCCTGACACACCCACTTGAGCATGGCCTCCGGACACACCCACTTGAGCATGGCCTCCGGACACACCCACTTGAGATGGCCTCCGGACACACATACTTGAGCAGAGCGCGGCCGCGACGCGACTGGAACAGACACAGTTTGCGCAGGTCGAGCACGAAGCGGAAGTGTCTGGGCCGGTCGGGCTCCGACTGAGGCTGGTCGTCGGCGACATCGACGCCGTCGGCTGACGGCGGTGGCGCTGCCGCCGCCTCGGCACGACGTACAGTGGTCATCGGCGGCGACCTGGGGAGATATCGGAATACATGGCGACCGACTCATCAACCACACCTGGGGACGGATCGTCACCTGACCACAGCTGGGGACGGATCATCATTTGACCACAACTGGAGACGGACCGCCATCTGACGACAGCTTGGAACACGTCGGGATACATGGCGTCCGACACATCAACCAGAGCTGGGGACGGACCGTCACATAACCACAGCTGGGGACGGACAGTCACCTGACCACAGCTGGGGACGGACAGTCACCTGACCACAGCTGGGGGCGGACAGTCACCTGACCACAGGGGGACAGTCACCTGACCACAGCTGGGGACGGACAGTCACCTGACCACAGCTGGGGACGGACAGTCACCTGACCACAGCTGGGGGCGGACAGTCACCTGACCACAGCTGGGGGCGGACCGTCACCTGACCACAGCTGGGGACGGACCGTCACCTGACCACAGCTGGGGGCGGACAGACAAAAGTGGGGACGGACCGTCACCTGACCACAGCTGGGGACGGACCGTCACCTGACCACCAGCTGGGGACGGACAGTCACCTGACCACAGCTGGGGACGGACAGTCACCTGACCACAGCTGGGGGCGGACATCTGACGACAGCTTGGAACACGTCGGGATACATGGCGTCCGACACATCAACAAGAACTGGGGACGGACCGTCACATAACCACAGCTGGGGACGGACAGTCACCTGACCACAGCTGGGGACGGACAGTCACCTGACCACAGCTGGGGACGGACCGTCACCTGACCACAGCTGGGGGCGGACCGTCACATAACCACAGCTGGGGACGGACCGTCACAAAACCACAGGACGGACCGTCACCTGACCACAGCTGGGGGACCTGACCACAGCTGGGGGCGGACCGTATCCTGACCGCGCCTCCTGCATGGTGTGGTGCGCCTCGTAGAAACATCCAAATATAACTACATGACGGGAATAGTCGGGAGCCCATGGCAAACATAGAGATGCATGTGCGGATGCATGCATAAATATGCTTGCTACACACCGTGGGAACGACTCACGAGGGTAATTATGGGGTTCATATCACAGCGCACGACGAGAGTATATATCAGATTACATGCTTGGGGCGCACGCTTGAGGCGTATGTTGGGTAACCCACACCGGTGTACCACATCGGGGGTAGTAAAGGGCACCATTTGCCAACACCAGCGGCGCGTGTCAGCAGTCCATGTCCGGGGTCGTGTGTGAGTCGGACCGAGCTGCACGTGCACGTGACCAGTGGCCGCGGCAATCGATGTGTGGGCAGACAGACGCGGGGCGGTGACCACAACAGCGCCGGTCCAACGGTCAGAGATCGATGTAACGCCTGCCTGCACTTCCGGCCAGGCGGAGACTGAGTGGCGGTCGGCCAGAGCCACACGCGGACAGACTATGCGACCACGCGGGCAGACTATGCGACCACGCGACAGACCACCCGACCACGCGGACAGACCATCCGACCACGCGACAGTGCTACTGATCAGTGTCCGCAAGTCAGAGTTAAATATGACACGGCTGCACACTAGCTTTGTTTTTACGATGATAGGATCAACAAATGATCGATTTTGAACATCTACAGCATGCAAGCTTAATGACGACTGTAGCCGCAATGGGATATTCACGAGTTGTAAGCAGGGCTTGGGAAGTCTATGCAACTTTGTGGCATCGACCTGTTAAAACAAGGCTTCAAACAGCTGGATAAAACTAGCCTTAGCAACCTTGTGGCTGAAACGGATCAAAACTTCAGTGTCCTATTTTGTTCAGCTTTGTCTACCTTCTCATGAAATGGAACTGCATATACTTTTATACCACGGTAGACATCAAGACGTTTCCATCAAGTCTTGTTCAGAATAAG
The DNA here is from genome assembly GCA_034440615.1 of Ashinkailepas kermadecensis. Classification (NCBI taxonomy): domain Eukaryota; kingdom Metazoa; phylum Arthropoda; class Thecostraca; family Neolepadidae; genus Ashinkailepas; species Ashinkailepas kermadecensis. Next base: position 47,132 of record JAOTOM010001292.1, read on the forward strand.
CTAGATTAAATCGTTACCACAAGCTTTACTCACTATCCAAGGCAAGGTTTGTGTATTATACATGAACGCATGTTGTGAATGACGGCGTCCGGAGAATCGCACTTTTGTGTGGACAGGCCGGATAACGTTCAATGAACACAACGAATGAAAGTTTTGGCTCGCGCTTTGCCGACCGTGACGAAAAAGCAGCTGAAGACATGAACATGTAGTTAACAGAATTATAACTGTCAGGGCACCACACCGGTGAAACAAACCAAATATTCCAATTTCTAGGCGATAATTTAATTAAGTGGCAGACATGCACCTGCATCCAAACGTTCCTCATCCTACTCCCCTAGGTGAAAACGCGGGAACGAGGGAGGGCCTGGGCCTGGACCTAGCTTGTTACAGGCAGGCAGGATACTACATATACAGTGCACCAGCCCGGTACTGACCCCGTATCGCTGCTCAATCCACTCGAGTCGAGCTTCAGCGTCGACTCGTGTCTAGCGCCATCTGTCGTCAGCTCCGTGTCGTCCAGCTGCACCGTGCTGTCAACAGGCGGCGCCACGTGCCGCGCGACCTTGGCCGGACCGTCGTTCTCGCCGACTGGCCCGCCGTGGTCGGTGTGGCGCGTGGTCGTCTCGCCGTCGCCGCCCGACAGACACTGGCCGTCGCCGCCGACGCGCGCGTGTGCCAGCTCGACGACGACGCCGACGGCGGGCGAGTGTCCGGTGGTGGGGTGGCGCGGCACGCGGCCCAGCGCCGACGATGTCAGCTGGTGTGCCGCCTCGTCCACCAGCCGACGACTCGGCAGCGAGTCGAGGCCGTCGATCAGCTGGTCCAGCGGCACGGCCGCACTGCCTGAACACAACACAAGTGTCAGCTGGCGGGACACCTCGTCCACCAGCCGCCGGCTCGGCAGCGAGTCGAGGCCGTCGATCAGCTGGTCCAGCGGCACGGCCGCACTGCCTGAACACAACACAAGTGTCAGCTGGCGGGACACCTCGTCCACCAGCCGCCGGCTCGGCAGCGAGTCGAGGCCACCAGCCGAGACCGTCGATCAGCTGGTCCAGCGGCACGGCCGCACTGCCTGAACACAACACAAGTGTCAGCTGGCGGGACACCTCGTCCACCAGCCGCCGGCTCGGCAGCGAGTCGAGGCCTCGACCAGCCGGTCGAGACCGTCGATCAGCCGGTCCAGCGGCACGGCCGCACTGCCTGAACACAACACAAGTGTCAGCTGGCGGGACACCTCGTCCACCAGCCGACGGCTCGGCAGCGAGTCGAGGCCACCAGCCGAGACCGTCGATCAGCCGGTCCAGCGGCATGGCCGCGCTGCCTGAACGCAACACAAACGATTCGTGAAGATGCAGCATAATACCAGACGTGGATTCTGCCAGAATTGCTCCATCGTCACAAAAGCTATCACTTTATTGGTGTATATTTTACGATCATTTCTTCGGATGTCACCTCGAGCGCCCCATCAAGAACCGGAACAGAGGCCAACAGCAGATTATCTTGCGGCTCGTGATGGTCGAAGCACGTGGGAATGATCCTAGTCCCGGGCTAAGGCTGATGCCCATGCTTACATAGCACAGCACAATGCTGAAGGAAAAGCTTTGGGCTATATAATGGTTCACCATATTCACTTGCTTAGGCATGCACACAAATATTCCAACAGACAATATTCTAGGATTTGGTTCATTGAAATTTCAGTCAGCACCACCGCATCACTGAACACTACCGCCTCGGACGGTGCAAGAGCAGAACAACTGTAGTTCCGACCGCAGCTGGAGAAACAGCAATTTCGACTTTGAAACATCAATCCAACCATGGAACCGACTTCGTCGGGTCACCACAGCGCCGCCCCCTACCGAGACTGAGATCTCCGCAGCAGAGATGCACGTCGATGGCAGTCAACTGGCGCAGGTACTGGCGCAGCAGCGGCAGCGGGCAGCGCACGCGCGTCACGGCGCGCTCCGCCAGGAACTGCGGCTGCATGATGTTGTGGAACGTGTCGGTGACGATGTCGCAGTCCAGCAGACTATACCAGAAGTTGAAGCCGCTGCCGGCGGGCAGCTGCTGCACGCCCGGTGGAATCAGCTGCCACACAGCACAGATCCCGTCAGGGCCAGGCACACGCGCAGCACCGATCAGATCGGCTCGGTACCGCACGAAATCCACCAAACAAGAGCCGGTCAGATCTATAGAGGTGCACTATCGATTGTGCAGTGAACATCGATATCGTCCTCCTGGAGCTACTTCTCCGCTTTTTACATCACACCAGACTTACCGAATTGATCTGATTTTCTGCCTGCACTCTACCTGGTTCAAGCTGAATTGATGTGAAGTTACAAGCTATAAGGCACGCGTTACACGCTGCCTGTCTTCCTCTCCTGATTCGCATAACACACACACACACGTAGGTTATTTTCCAATAGGTAGGAAGATACCGATCCAATTTGGCAAAAATGGACGGATACCCCATAGTTTGCGCTTGGTTTTTTACCTTCGGGTTTTCGAAGCAGCTTGGCTTTTCTTCCTATGGGTGTTTTTACCAAGCTTTAACTAAAACACACATCAACACATCCAAGGTTGTGTCCGATCGCCTACGACTCTCCCTAGGCGACGGACATCCGCTTCGTTTTCAGGTCGCGGGTGGCTAGCGCAGCCTGATCCGGAGCAGTGATGCTGGCCACCCTCCAAATGTTCTTCCATGTATGAATGTCTGTATGTACTGTATATGCATGTACCCCACCCCTTGCGCCACTTTTCTTGTTTTCCGGCGTTCCCCTACTTTCCTTTCTTGATTGCCTGATACCGGATGCCACATAAACCGGTTTAACATAGTCCTTTCTTTAACGTATCTCTCCTCTAGCGGATGACACTTTGCCCCTGGTAATAAAAAAAATTGGCCAACACAATGCCAACTAACTAGTCGGCCTCCTCCCCACGCTCTATACACACCATTGGAGCGTAGGGGCGCATCGCCTGCGTCGGCCATGCAGCTCCATACATCCCATTCCATCCAAAATGAGCACCACCCATTACCACCATCAATAGGTTCCATCCTCATTACCACCCTCCCATGAGTGGCCCCAGTCAACATTACAACCAGCAGCGTCCCGCCAGCCCCAGGTGCTGGGCGCATACCACTCCTCAGACCCCTCCCTCTCCTCACCAGCCCAAGGTTGGTGCTGGATGTACACTACTCCCCAGAACCCTCTCTCCTCACCAGCCCCAGGTGCTGGACATACACCACTCCTCGGACCCTCCGCTACCATCGTCAGCTCCAGGTGCTGGGCAAGGTTGAATTTAGTTTTGGAATCCTGGATTTAGAGGACTTTGTGTGCCCGCCAGATTCAGAAGAGATAATGTTCTTCCTCCTGACAGCAGTAACTCCATTTTGTACTTTCCCATCAGCTTTATAGGCTGTTATCAAAGAGCAATGCGTTCATCTATTGTAAACAGCAAGCTTGCAGCGGCGAAAAAAAAATAGATGATAGCTTTCTTGACAGGGTAATGTTCTGGATGACAAACATTCAGGAGTGGTTCGTTTTTCCAGTCCTGGTGTTGGGTTTGCACCACGCCCTAGACTCTCCCTCTTCACCCAGTGCAGGTGTTGGTCACTCCTCAGACACCCCTCTCACCAGCTCCAGGTGTTGGGCGTACACCACGATGACGGTGAGTGTGAAGAGCTCTTGATGTTCGACGTCGGCCGGCCCCAGCTGGAACCAGGCGTGCCGCATATCGAGCCGCGGTGTGAGAGGCGCCGGCCCGCCCGCCGACGGGCCCCGGGTCGGTGGAGAGTGCACCAGCGACGACTGGTCGCCACCGGTAGCCGTCGGTGCCGGCAACTCCACCACACTGCAGCTGGTGTCCGACAGCTGCCAGCAGCGGCAGCTGGCCGTAGGCGCCACATTGGAACTCGCCTACAATGCACGTCACTACGCTCGGCCTATTTGCATGGCAAGCTAAGCTATTTGCATGATCATACCATATTTATTTGCATCACAACCAGCAACATCACTCCAGCTATATATCGGCATCTGAGGCCATCTCAGAGTGAACTCGACCCAGCAGATTGGCATCGAGTCAGCAGCGATGTCAGTGGCAGAGCCAGCAGTGTGTACAGATGATTGCACACCGTACATATTGCATGGTGTGCGGCCTTATGTAACATCCTAGAAATTCGACTGCCGTCGTTAACGTTGGTTAGTCGGAGCCCATACGGTACACTACCTACCTCGACGGTACCGTCCACGACGCTGCTGCCACCTGCAGGTCCACGATTGGGCTCTAGACTGAGGCCCAGCTCCACAGATGGCAGCTCTTGCGCCGACTTGGGTCGACAGCCCAGTATCCGGTGCCATTTCACTCCAGGCTGTGATCAGTCGGTCGGTTATTTCGGGCTTGGGATACGCCTAACACAGGGGACGCCCGGTACTGCGCTCCACTGCAAAGCCATGTCACAGCTACCATACAAGATGCCTGCCATAGCTGCCATACAAGGCATCTGCCATAGCTGTCATACAAGACACCTGTCCATAGCTGTCATACAAGACACCTGTCATGGCTGTCATGCAAGATAAATGCAGCCTCATATGTCTTCAAACTTCCTCATGTGAGAAAACACCACTAATAGTTTATTATACATTGTGTAGTTGCATGCAGCTGTAGATCAGTTGTATCGCTGGGCGCAATACAATTAGCTGGTTGCATCGTGATGCAAATAAAATGGTGTTTACATGGTGTTGTTATCTACATAACAACACCATGATAGCATGCTCACTGAGCTCACGACAAGGCTGCCATGACCGATGAAGACACGTCCTAAAAAGCGGAGGTATGTGTATTGTGTAGTTCCATCACAACTACAGTTTTTTCCACACATCGGAGGTACGCAAAGGTGCCCTACATCTGACGGAGAAATGAGTTGGTGGCAGGGTTGTTAGCTTGCTGAGTTGGTGGCAGTGTTGTTAGCTTGCTGAGTTGGTGGCAGCAGTGTTAAAATAATGGTTTTTCGTTAGGTGTGAGATGTCGAAACGAGTACAATAGGATGTCGAAATTTCTCATGGAGTTAGTGTCATTTAAAATACTTTTTGTCCTTCCAGCCTGCATTAAAGCCAATAGTATACTTACGACTGTACCTTTTTGTTCGTTTTGACATACCTAATATAAGAAGAGCTATATTCGGATTAGCGATAAAAATACCTATGCTATAAACTGGTGTTAATAGATAACATCATAGGTAATCTCTTTACCTGGTATTGCGCTTGGACATGTTCGTGTATCACGATCCATTATGGTGAGCATGAGCATACTTATAACGAGATACTGTTAGAAACGAGGAACCAAGCCATCAGCACGCGTCAAGTAGCACGATGTCGATCCTTCTTTGAGAAGGATGTCGACTGAGTGTTCATTAAGTGATGTATTCCACCCAATTTCACGAATAATTTATCACTGGGTGGCAGTGTTGTTAGCCTGCTGAGTTGGTGGCAGTGTTGTTAGCCTGCTGAGTTGGTGGCAGTGTTGCTAGCCTGCTGGTGGGTTGATTGACTTCATGGCAGATCCAAACACCCAATGAGGCCTTTGAGCATCACCACACCCACGTATGCTATGGTCAGCAGGTGGTGCTGTACCCTCCGCGGTTGGTGAGCTACCAACTGAGAACCTTCCAACGCTACGTCGCTAACACCAGCCACTTGACCACCGGCCGGCGTCCGATGCTGCCGTGCTGACATACCTGATCAGTGTGGCCGGCGTGAACCACCAGCCACTTGACCACCGGCCGGCGTCCGATGCTGCCGTGCTGACATACCTGGTCAGTGTGGCCGGCGTGAACCACCAGCCACTTGACCACCGGCCGGCGTCCGATGCTGCCGTGCCGACATACCTGATCAGCGGGGCCGGCGTGAACCTCCCGAGCAGCGCGCGTGTCCAGCACAACGTAGCCGAGCAGCTGGCGCGGCCCGTCACCTCCCTCGGGACTGGCGTAGAACTCTACCTTGACCGGGCTCTTGTGCAGGCGGTGCTGCTGCAGCGACTTTCTGTCGACACAGACCACTCCTGTCACAGCTGCATCGACTTCTAGTCGCCACAAAACACTCCTATCACAGCTGCAGCGACTTCCTGTCGACACAGACCACTCCTGTCACAGCTGTAGCGACTTCCTGTCGGCAGGTCAACTCCTGCCACAACTACAGCGACTTCCTGTCGACACAGACCACTCTCTTGTCACAGCTGCAGCGACTTCTAGTCGCCACAAAACACTCCTATCACAGCTGCAGCGACTTCCTGTCGACACAGACCACTCCTGTCACAGCTGCAGCGACTTCCAGTCGACACAGACCACTCCTGTCAGAGCTGTAGCGACTTCCTGTTGACAGGCAAACTCCTGTCACAGCTGCAGCGACTTCCAGTCTACATAGATCACTCCTGTCACAGCTGTAGTGACTTCCTGTTGGCAGGCCAACTCCTGTCACAACTACAGCGACATCCTACCGACACAGATAAACTCCTGTCGCAGATGCAGCGACTTCCTGTCAGCACAGATAAGCTCCTGCCACAGATGCAGCGACTTCCTACCGGCACAGACCAACTCCTGCCACAGTTGCAGCGACTTCTTGTCAGCACAGATAAACTCCTGCCACAGATGCAGCAACTTCCTACCGGCACAGACCAACTCTCGCCACAGCTGCAGCGACTTCCGTAGGCTAGCCCTGACAGACTTGCTCAATACTCCTGTCGCTGCAGTGACCTCCGTCGGCACTAGCCTCATTGCGACTTCCTGTCGCAGCTGCAGTGACCTCCTGTCGGCAGACTAGCTCCTGTCACAGACTTGCTGTCACAAGTCAGCTCCTGTCGCAGCTGCAGTGACCTCCTGTCGGCGAAGACCAGTTGCCGTTAGAGCTGCAGCGATCTCTCGTCAGCACTGGCCAACTCCTGTCACAGCTGCTGACGTCACAGGGAGCATCAGCCCAGGAACGGTTTCAAGTGTGATTATTAAAACAAACAAACAAACAAACAAAAACACAGAAACCGCCCGTGCTAGACCCCGGCGTGAGGGAGGAGTTCGTATCCGGCCTGACAGGTGACGGCAGTTGCAAATGGCAGGGCAATTGTAGTCTTGAGTCTGGATAAATCAGAGACGGAGGTCAGCGGCCCCATGCTGCATGACACAACGGCTTCCGTCTTCGCCTTTAACCGCCCATCTGCAGGACCAAACTCTAGAAGTGGCCTGATCTAGCCTAGAGCAGGACGCCAGCTATCTCTGCTCAGGTCTGACACCCCCCACCCCACCCCCATCTGTAAATCTAGTTCTTCGTCTGAGCCTATCAGCTCTGGACTAGCCAGCTCCCTGTTGTCGTTGTCTTTGGGGGTTCTAAGGGCGCTTCCGTTCTCAGTCTTACCTGCCTCATAGTCGTCAGTACACCCCTTGTTCATCAGCGCAGTTTTCATTTGTTTTCATTCCATGTATATCTTTGGGGGTTCTTTGGGGGTTCTAAGGGCGCTTCCGTTCTCAGTCTTACCTGCCCATTCGTAGTAACTTGTTTCAGTTTTCATTCCATGTATATCTCGCAGTCCCACAATCGTGTCAACTCTGGCATGTACGTCTCCCTCAGTGGGTCAACTGTGACCTTCTGCTTCCCAGTGTGTCAACTCCGGTCTGTCTGCCTCCCACTGTTTCAGCTCCGACCTGCCCATCCCCTGGTGTGTCAACTCTGGTCTGTCCACTTCCCAGTGCATCAGCTCTGACCTGTCCATCTCTCAATGTGTAAGCTCTGACCTTTCCATCTCCCTCAGTGTGTCAGCTCTGCCCTGTTCGCCTCCCAGCGTGTCAACTCTGGTCTGTCCGCCTCCCAGTGTGTCAGCTCTGACCTGTCCATCTCTCAATGTGTCAGCTCTGACCTTTCCATCTCCCTCAGTGTGTCAGCTCTGCCCTGTTCGCCTCCCAGCGTGTCAACTCTGGTCTGTCCGCCTCCCAGTGTGTCAGCTCTGACCTGTCCATCTCTCAATGTGTCAACTCTGACCTTTCCATCTCCCTCAGCGTGTCAACTCTGGTCTGTCCGCCTCCCAGTGCATCAGCTCTGACCTGTCCATCTCTCAATGTGTCAGCTCTGACCTGTCCATCTCTCAATGTGTCAACTCTGACCTGTTCACTTCCCAGTGTGTCAGCTGTGACCTGTCCATCTCTCAATATGTCAGTTCCGACCAGTCTGCCTCCCAGTGTGTCAGCTCTGACCTGTCCATCTCCCAGTGCATCAGTTCTGACCTGTCCATCCCATTGCATCAGTTCTGTCCTGTCAGCCCTAGTGCATCAGTTCTCAGTTCTGACCTGTCAGTTAGTTAGTTAGTTATTTGGGCTTTAGGGCCCTTCGACCAGAATTGATCATTCGCGCCCATAACTTTTATTATAGTGCTTTACTGTTGGTGAGAGCGATTACCTGGGTGTGCACGTGGTTTGAAATCCAATTCCTGACAAGTATCGGAACAAGTTTCCAGAATGTACAAGTTTTGAGTTGTTTCCCAGGATGTCTTCATATGTAAAATGATCCGCGTCTCTTCCATAAAACGATCGGCGCTCTGGTGCAAAGTGCTTGCACGTGAGAAGTAAGTGACGCAGTCAGGGTTTCCAGACAGCGGGGGCAACGCGGTCTCCCCTCCCCACACAGGAGGTAGCGATGGGTAGCGTAGGTGTGCCCGATGCGCATCCTGCAAAGTGTGACCTCCTCTTGTCTGGATCTACGAAGGCATGACTCCCAAAGTCCTAGATGTGGCTTGATTGCATGTAACTTATTGTTGCTTTCTCTATCCCATGCCCTTTGCCACTTAGCAAGTATGAAATTTGCAATCCTTGAGAAGTGGTCCCTGGCAGGAAGTAGGCATATGCGTGGGCGGGGATTCTGAGCTGCCCACTTCGCCGCAGTGTCCGCGCGCTCGTTTCCCCACACCCCGATGTGGCTTGGGACCCAACATAAGCGGACAGTTTTTCCGTATCGTTCTAATGTAGTAAGACGTACGAGGATGTCGAGTAGCAGAGGGTCTGAGGGATGAAATGCAGTCAGTACCAAAAGACTGCTAAGGGAGTCAGATAGAATCACATATAGTGTGTCCTGAGAAATCTCTAGAAAAGACAATGCCTTCACGACCGCAATGAGTTCAGAGCTATAAACTGAGATATACACAGGCAAACTGAACGAACGTACAGTAGTACCGCACACCCTGCTCCTGTGGTACTCTTGGAACCATCAGTAAAAATCCTTGTGTGTCCTCGGTAAAAGTCCAGGTGCTCAATTGTTCTCGACCGACACAATTCCGACAGGTCTCCTTTTTGCATGGCTGACAAGGATATGTCAATTTGAGGTGAAACCAGGTTCGAGGGTGGTATCGGTAGTTGGCGTACTCGCATCACTCGGCGCAGTTCTGACCTGTCCATATCCCAGTGTATCAGTACTAAGTTCTGACCTGTCAGTCTCCCAGACCAGCTCGGTGTTGAAGTCCGGCTGGGTTGTGAGAGGCACCGGGTCGGACTGCAGGATCTGATAGTCGAACTTGGCCTCGGCCAGCACACTGTAACCCGGCGGTGCTGGCAGATGGCGCCCTGTGTGCAAAACACATGGTTAGTGCCTGCATAGTGTAGGTCTTAGAACACCTATCTGACACAGCCATGGTGGAGAAAGGCTAACCAAGGTGCTCGTTCTGCAGTGTTAAAATAATGGTTTTTCGTTAGGTGTGGGATGTCGGAACAGGCACAGTAGGATGTCAAAATTGTCCATGGAATTAGTGTCATTTCAAATACTTTTGATGTCTTCCAGACTCAAATTTGAGCCAATGGTGTACTTATGACTGTACCTTCATCAGTTGTTTTGATATTCATAATTTAGGAAGATATATATTTGGGATAGCAAGAAAAAATACCTATGCTATACAATGGCACTGCATGCCATATCACATTATGAATAATCCCTCTGTCTGAAATTGCCTTGCGAAATGTTCGTGTATCACCATCCCTTATCGAGAGCATGATCATGATACTTATAAACAAGGTACTGTTAGATAGGAGACACAAAGAACTCATAAGCATGCATCGAGAAGCAGGATGTTGATACTTCTTAGAGAAGGGTGTCAATTGAATGTTCAGAGAGTGGTATATTCCACCCTATTTCACGAATAATTTAACACTGTCGTTCTGTAACTATTTAGACAACTGACTTCCATCATTCTGTTCATTGAGGCTGATATTATTGCATATTATCATCTCATATCTCTTCCCAAAGGAGTTTGCATTCAGCTATGCACAAATATTAATCTTCCCCACTGAACATATTGCATGGCTAAGAAAACATTTCAGGATAGAAGCATAAAAACTAGAAAACATGGGACAATATAACATGTGTGAAAAGAAGAAGCTAAGTGGCTACAGAAAGGAAGTAGCTACCTCTCTTCACAATATCATACCACTTTTGGAAAATGAAGCTTCACATCTGTATCCAAACCAACACCTTGGTGAGTATTTCATATGAATATCAACATTAGAATTGCAAAGTTTATGAAAAATCCTGCAAACTATTTCAACCAATGACAAAATATTACTCATGACATCACCACTGATGTCAACAAATGACTCCAGTGCCACTGTTGATGTGAGTCATGGAATCATAGTGGAATTGCCAGGGGTCATACCAACATGCACCATGCCATTCAAAGGTGACAAGCTGCCCAATGCCCACAAGGGTTAGTTAGTTATTTGGGTTTTAGGGCACCTCGACCAAAAACCAACCCATGAGGGTTAGTGACCTTACATGACCAGGACTCTGTGGGGTCTCCTAAATACAAAAGAAACATGTGTATTCCTTGAAGCTATTTTCAACAATGTATGTGGGTAGAGCCTAAAATTGCAACCTAAGTCAATGATGTTATGTGGCCTTAAAAAGATCAACCACCTTATGTCAAGCAGGGAAGTTCAAAAGACTCACCTGTCAGCTATATTTTATTAATCAAACATCCATGTGTTCAAAATGATGAACTTCAACCACTGAAACTGAACAGTTTTAGCACAAATTTGCCTGATTTGCCCTCACTAATAGCATCATATTTAATCGACCTGACTGGCACATATTATTTTTAGTTGTATCAAAGCATGCATGGAAGATGCATCATCAGATACACAAAACTTCAGAATGCTATATCAAATGTTTGGTGATCATAGCTAAACACTGGCTGGGGCGGCACTCATGTGGCAATGCATCATGAAACTGCAAAATTGAGGTAGTCCCCCAACAAAATGGTTTTGATACACAAACTATTGTTCAAGACAGGAAAGGCTTCACTGCAAATTCAGAAATGCACCTGGCCTATTAGTCCTGAAAACATACTAAATGGGGAGTGATGTTTAACAGCCTGAATATTGACTGCAAAGAAATGTTTCATAAAATATTGCATCTGTCTAGAAGCACTTTTCATATTGAAGCTGGAAAGAATCCAAACTGGGCAAAGACAAAGCCATGGAACCTCCCTGTGGATGTATTATGTTCAAAATTGGTTGGAACATTGGCATCATGTTTCAACAATAAGCATCTTTCAATAATTTTGTTTCAACATTGGCATCAGTGTGGAAAATATGAAGCCTTCTGTGATACCTATAACAGCCATGCATCTACAAAATTTGACTTGGCAAGCAAACATACAATAAATTTAGAAAGCTTATATGCGGCCTTCAACAACATGACATGCTGTCATCATTTACATTATCCTGATATGGATGGTACATTTCTGGTATTATTGTGCTTTAAGGTGTTCACAAGACAACCTTTGCACACATTATACCTCCATAAAACAAACAAAGGGATTAGGTTTTGCTAGGTGAGAATAGGGTTTTTTTCAGTTTGAAAAAGGGGATGAAAAGGAAATTGTTTTCTTCTAAAGCAGGTTAGACTGTGCTATGGTTTACTTTATAAAAGCTTGATAAAAAAATGTTTGACATTTTCTGTTTATTTGTTTTTTTTTAAATAGAGGTTAGGTTAGATTGCAGTGGTTTTTGCTTCACATTAAATAATTCAACATTGGAAAATATTCAAGAATTCATAAACACCTTGAAGCAGAAATGTATTGTCTCTTTCAATCTAAAGATAGCTAGGTGTAAATGCCACATGAACCAAACAGAAGACAATATGAACACTTGTAAACAAAATTTCAGGGAGAATTTAAGTGTGTCCAATATATTTCACATCCATATAAACCAGCATTGTATGCACTGAATAATCAACCTTAATGCTTATAGGAAGAGGAAGGGGGTTCGGAACACATAAGACATCGTGCAGCAAATAGCTCTACTGCAGCTTCTGTATGGCTGAACCAGTAATTGTACTGTTTACTGAACACAAAAATGAACAAGCTATCCATATTCAAACAGTTCCTTTTGATGAAAGTCCTCTAACCACTTGCAAAGAGCAACTATAAAACAACTGTTTTGTAGTGGTGTGCCATATTCTGAACACAAAAGTGTGGTTGTGCAGGATTAGATACTTCACTGTAGCTATTGTGGTACAAGTTATCAGTAGCCACTAAAAAATACTGGTGTAATTGAAGAAAAAAATATTGGAGGTCACTTCCTTACTGTTTTCTTAAGCTCTCAGAAGCCTAAAAATGGCATCTGCAGACTTTCCTAGCCTCATACACAAAGAATTAGTAGACATATGTGATCAGACCTTCATATTTCACAAGAAAAAGGTTCATTGTTTATGAATACCATCATCTTTTTGATATTTATGAGCTGAACTTGAACTGAAGCAGGAGACATCCAAAGGTAGGTGTTCAGGAAACAGGACATGTTTGGAAACCCCCTGCTTCCCCTAAATGGTTGGTCATGTGCCAGTTGTATGCAAAATTAACTTGCATGATCTGCTTACCTTCACAGATACTGAGAACTAGAAGAATGTCTTCTGACATGCTTGCATCAGGGTGGAAGACCAGTTACATCTTAATTTGTTTTAGTATTGCTAAGCTGAGAGCACAAAGTATCATCTTCATGTCCATGCACTAAAAATTGGTCTGAGATAAGTCTGTTGAAACTATGCCCTTGTTCAGGGTTGGATTTGTTTTGGAATCCTGGATTTGGAGATTAAAATTTGGGGAAACTAAAAGCCAGAGGATGATTTTTTATCTTTTTTTCTGACACCAATAATTCAATTTCTGTATCTTCTAGTATATTTTGGGCATGCTTTTCAAATGACAAGGTAATGGTTGTGACTACAACACACTCAGCAGCTGAGACCATATGGCATCACCTGCGTCTGCCTTGGTTATAACTTAAAATATCACATTACGAGAATCGAATGAGGAGGGTTGAAAATAACATCAAGAATCTAGTTATCCTACATGAGGTTGACTAAATTAAATGATTAGCCTTAAACTTCACATATTTCAGGTAAAAAGGAACTGAACTAAAAAAAAATCATAAAAACCTAAATGTAAAACTGAGCATAAGTCCAGATTAAAAAATCAATGACGACCCGGAGATACGCCGAACGCTTCTGCAATCACGATGAAGCAGAATGAAGCAAAGCACAAGGTTATCAGTGGCCAGGTCCACCAGGGACAGAACAGATATTTATTTTAAGTGGTGCCCCAGGGTGGCCCGATCGACAAAAAAATGCGATGTAGCAGACACCGCTTTCGGCGCGCTTTGCGCACCGAACATGTTTGGTTTTATGTGATCTAAATCTCGAAATTTCTTGCTTGATCCACTATTTTTGGTTGTTAAGGGGTCAGGCCCCCAACTCCTCCGCTTGGCTGCGTCCAGTGGCGCAGACAGGATTTTACTAAGGGACCCGATAAAAAACGTGATGAAACAGAGAAAGCTTTCTGCGAGTGAATCGCCCCGAAAATTTCGGGTTTTCGTGTTGAAAATATCAAAATATCTCGTTTGATCTAATGTATTTTTAGTTGTTAAGGGAGGCACCCCGTGGCTGCGCCTCTGTTAGGGGCGTCGATACAGGGGTCACTGGGTCATGTGGCCCCCATGGAAGGTCGACGTAGCGATAGCCATTGTAGTATGATGTAGCACGAAATTTTGAGGATGCATGCTACCTTCGTAACGCAAGTGATGTAAAGCTTTCGTTATTTCCCGATGTATGCTGGATCGTCAGGAACATTTGCTTTAGCATGAACGTTTGCGACCTCACATGTTTTCCAGTATTCAACCCAAATGCATGCAACGTGGAATCAATGCAGGAAAGCCATTGATGATTGATTAATGATTGATGAACCATTGATGCAAAATTGATTATCATTAGGATAACATAATTACATTTACACCTGATTTCGACGAAAACGGAATGACGAATGCCTGTCGTGTGCCATAACATTCCCTCTTAGCCTGATTTCAACTTAAATGCGATATTGAACCAACAATGCTGACATAATGTCGATTGATTCAATATATTTCCAACAAGACATGGTGGGAACACAACAATTCCGTCGAGAAAGAGGGAGATTCATGTTGCAGAAGTCACACTTTCCTCGATATCTGCCTTCCTGGCGGATCCAGGGGGGGGGGAAACCCCCCCCCCCCCCCCCCCCCCAAGAGGTCTTTCCCCCCCCCCCTAAACTGAGTTAATTAATTTGCTGAGTTAAAAATAGCGTTCGTTGTCCAATTTTAAAGGTATTTGTTTTAATTTTTTGGTCACCCCCCCCCCCCCTCCCCGGGGGGGGGGGGGAAGGAAAACCAAAAAAAAAAAAAAACCCCCCCCCAAGGGGGGGGAATAACCCCCTGTTTTTTTTTTTTTTTTTGCTCTAGCCTCTATGTGCCGTTTAAGTAACATCGTGTATAGGTAGGTATCTACATAAAAACACCATGTCGTGCTTCTGCCAGTTTCGACCAAGAAACAGTGACACGTTATCGAATAGCAATGTTAGAATAACGTCGCTTAGATGTTGCTGGACGACATAACGTGCAATCTTGAGAAAAAATGCTTTCTGCGTGGCATAGCTGATGCACACCCTTCGCTATGTACCTATGTAATGTTCTCGCAAGCAGGGTTTGCTTCAACATGAACGGTGGAATTAAGTCTTGTTCACATCGACAGCCTTATACCCGTTTTCGACCAAGATGCAACGTGAAATCAATGTAAAATATAATTTATTCGAAATCGATTCAATGTAGGAGAAGCATTATAACATTTATACCTGATTTCCACAAAAACGCAATGTCGAATCAACGTTGTGGGCTACAAGGGAGGACACGACACGGATTTGACGTTTAATTTTGGTGAAAATCAGGTCTAAATGTAATGTCGTTATCTCAGCTTTGAATCAACATTGTATCAGTCGCATAGTTGGCATTGATGCCACGTTACATTCCCGGTGTCTGGTAAATATTAAAAAGATACATTCGTGGCTCCCCAGGGGAGAACAAACCTACCACTTCTGTCACATAATTGGAACCATCGCAGACAAATACTGAGTCACGCCAATTGTATTTCAGCATTCTATTCATGTTCGTCATGGAGCAATGGTATAAACATACGAGACGTGGGACACCTTTTAAGTAATCACAACTTTACGACGTAGTTTTTGCGAAGGCGATACTTTAATTATGCCACTTCCCTCAACTTTGTAGTGCCCAAAATGAGCCGAGTTGCAGGGCGTGGTGTAAAGCGGAGATGAGCGACAGAATACACGACATTCGTACAGATCCTCATCGCCTTCGAGGTCTCGCAATACTTGGCAGCATGCTCCGTTTGAAAGTACATGACACGGACCCGACAATGCATATTGTCGGGGTGTTTGGTCCGGATCTCACACACTGGACATGTGGGAAATGACACAATGCCACCCCGCTCATGCAGCTTTTTTAGAACCTGATGTTAAGGCTTCGAGTCGGACCGAACCGCTCGTTTTATTTGGTACCAAGTGTGAACATTTTGTCACGAGCTTTTGTGAAGCGTTGCAATCTCAAACATTTTTAGCGCGATATTTTCGTAACCAGGGTATCGGGATTTGACGAAAGCGATCGACATTACGTGGGATGGCACCCGTCGTATAACAATGCTGTTCTCGAAATGCCCCTCCCCACACGCGCGCGGGGCTTCTATCTGGCTGGTTTTTATCCATTACCATACCATATTATTGTTGTTCCACGATCAAGATGAACGTCATGCAGTAATGGCGGCGCCCAGCTGCATGAGCAAACCAGGTGTCACCAGTACTTGATGTGTATATGTGGTATCGGCTGCGTTCTGTTGTCGGACGCTGGAATTATATGTTTTGATTGTTTGAACGTCCAGAGATACATACTTATAATATATCTGTTTTAAAAACAAATATATTCAATGTCAAACTTCAACATTAATCTATATTGTTTTACTACATCCGTTCAACGTCGCACATCTAACATTGATTCAACATGCCTTCTGAATGTCGTATCAATGTCGAAACTACAATATTCAGTCAATGTTTTTGTAGTATTAAGCCAATGTTATTTCGCAACATGGATTCGATATTACACGTCTAACATCGACTAAATGTCACTTCATTATGCGTTAATGTTGAAACCATGCCATTGAATTCCTGTCATTTCCATTGCATATAGGTATTCAATATTTCACTTCAACATTCATTTAACTATCATTTCGATGTCGAATCAATGCAAAAATGGCTAACACAAAATATCGTTTCGACATTCGCCGCAACGCTAACTCGATGTTGAATCAATGCAAATGTGCTACTAGGGATTCCCAGAGGAAAATGCTGAAGTAAAGACAAATGAAGCAACATCGAAATGTAGAGACAGTGCTGATTTAGCCATTGTGTGGATAGTTTTGCAGCTCTGTCATTCCTTGTATTCATCATCAATCAAGATTTTCCTCCTTAAAATGGCCACTTTCTTTTGCCCTGCCCTTTGGCGTGCCAACATCCAGTGTGCTGTGCCGTGCCGTACCGAAATTTTGTTGAGCTCGTGCCATGTCTCGTGCCAGTTTTTTTTAAAGTCGGAACTCTAGTCTGGGCCCACCAGTGGCGTAGCGAAGGGGAGGGGCGAAGGGTATAGCCGCCCCTGGAGGGTCCGAGGGGGTCTCCAGGCGACTGCCTTGAGGTGCCCGCAAGGACTTCTCAAGGTGTCGGTGCAGGGCAGAGGTGCAAGAAAGTACCCTCTTACCCTCCATGGAAGGTAGCAGATGGACTTGATG
>JAOTOM010001293.1:0-37500 GCA_034440615.1 Ashinkailepas kermadecensis
TATCCTTCGACCTTTTACTCATTATAACTGAAACATAAATTAGACCAAAATTAACTGTATGTTTCGACGGCGTATCTTTTTCAACAGTGACAGTTTGAGGGTGAGAAAACAAGTACAAAATGACGTGGAGCGTATCACAGCATGCACTCTACAAATTAACGATCACCAAACAGACCATTAGGAGACCACGCACGCCACAGTCACATGGAGACACCCATAAGCTCAGCTTCTTTCAGGAGATAAATTTTAACCACATGTAAAGACGTTGCGGAGCTAAAAATAGTTTAATCACTGGAGATTAGAAATCGTAGACCAACACATAACACCCAGGCATCCTCTTGGACTCTGTTGCCACCGGTCCCACACCGCACTACACCCTCAGCACCAAACACCGATGTACAGACACCAGGAGCTCAGGCTGCAGAGCACATCAAAACACATAGCTACACATTAAGATCGCGTTTGTCGTAGCCGATGGCTATTATTCTGCGCAGTGGAGTGAGTAGGTATATGATGTGACTGTGTCTCCGTTTCTTCATAGAGTACCAATGTCTAGCATGTCAAGTGTATTCATATAATACCATATCATGTATTAAAATTATGTCATGTCAATCGGATTCCACTGGCTTTGAGATCGTTAATTTGTAGAGTGCATGCATACACGCATACACGCTCTACGCCATTTTGTACTTGTTTTCCCCACCCTCAAACTGTCACTGTTGAAAAAGACACGCCGTCGAAATATACAGTTCATTTTGGCCGAATTTTTCTTTCAGTTATAATGAGTAAAAGGTCGAAGGTTATTCTGACAATAAGAATAAAAATTTGGAAAGCCATGTATTACAAAACCGGTCTTTTGACTGGGCTTCAGTGCATTTTGACCGGTCCTCAACCGGGCTTGGTTACATGAGACCTGCCGGCCCCGGGTTTCGGTCCTAACATTTTGTGTATCTGTCACCTCCAGTGTTCACCGATTCTGCGTAGTGGGACATAATGAACAATGCAATCAACGCTTACTTGATGTGTTGCTCTTATTGATTTGACATTTCTGACATTTTCCCATCTGGCCTTTCCTTCCCCGAATGATTGTATTGTAGTTTTTAAAGGTAACTCTATCCAGGTGAATCATCAGTTTTTGGAGGATTCTTGGACTGCTCTGGATTCTTACTTGCTAAAGCTAGATGTTATTAAAGATTCACCAGCATTCCGTGCACTACAGCATAGTTGTTGAAGGCTTGGCAAAGCAAGCAGAAGCGCACACATTTCTAACATATATGTTCAGCAAATACGAATCCAAATGTGTCCGATAATCCTCCAAAAAGTAAATTTTCACCTGGATGGAATAACTTTTAAGAAATACCTATGCAAATATCTACAGGCAGATAATTTACCAACTTGCGAACAAACTTAATCGTACGAAGATTAAGCTTGCAAAGATTTTGAACCATCTCAATTTCCTGAAGAGATGACGGGACCAAGATATCATTCCCAATGGCTTGATGATCTGATAGGACCTGCAATTACCAATTCCCAGAATAGCCATTATTATGCGGGCGATAGTGCGTGACACCATAGAGAGTGTGAAAGAAAAAGAGCCGATAAATCTGCCCGATTGAAAAAAGCGATAGCCCCCGCAACATCTAATGCGATTTGACTCGTTTGATGAAGTTCCAATGTTTTATTGCCATCGGAAATGAAGACGTCGAGGCCTATTTAACGAGCATCGACAATTGCCACAGCTCACATTGGACCGTGAGTTCAATAGGCGGAAGGAGATGCATCTTCGGATAATGAATATGCCCCGGCTGGCATATTCATTATATGCCAGCTATTACATTCAATAGCTGGCAAAATAAAAATACAATGCAGCCGACGATAAAAAGCCTTCTCGCTTGTCTCAGCAGTGCAGCACTCACCGGTCATGAAACCCCACTTCTGGAAAAGGGACTTGGGTTTGCGCCAGCACCTGCTACTATTCCTGTGAGGGAACTAATTTGCGGAGTTGGAAAGTGTTTAAAAATAATCAAAAATCCAATAGAGTTCAACATCATCAGGACTAAATAGAAGCGTCTTGAAATCTTCAATAGCTTGCAACGTCAGTTTCAGCCGTGCGGAGACCTTCAGAAACCTCAAATCACGCAAAGACTAAGGCATTTCTTCCAGTCTACAAAGGTAACATTGTTGTAATACTCTCTAATGGAGAGTATTCCGAACATTTTACATTGTGCTTTCCGACGGGGCGTATAAACCAACTTTATGACCTGTGCAGTCGACGCGCCCCAAGCCTACAATGCGTATAGGCCATTAGCAATAGACCCCACAGCTACCAAATAGAGGCCAATTCAGAACCTTCTCAAGAATAATAAAGGTCAGGGGAGGATACCATCGAGGCTGGCTCAATATTTACCGCCCATTCATTCAACATGCCCCAGGTTTTACGACCTGCCAACAATCCATAAAGTCCAGGCACCTTCGCGACCCATCACGAGCATGATCGACTCCCCCGCCTACAGGTCTGTCGCCTTCCTCACAAAGATCAGCTCTCTTGTCTTTCGAAAGTCCGAATACATAATCAAACACTGAACTGACTTCGTACGACAGATTGAGATGTTGAACGTGTCACCGATCGATCTGTCGGCTAATTTTAACGTTACCTCATTCTTCACCCGCGTACCGACCAGGGAAATGGTCAACATGATCTGTTGCAAGCTGGAGACGGACAACACTACCTGTGGGCGCTGTATGACCAACGCAGTCGATGCGCCCCTAAGCCCAAATAACCAATCAACGACAACACTACATGACCGATGCGACTGGGTGTCCCCAACCCACGGACACTTATGGCTGCATGTCTGGCCTGCAGCTACTTCACATGTTCAGATCAATACTTGAGCACACTGAAGGCCGATGCCCTGATGAAACTAAATATGTTCTTTATGTGGCCCATTGCCTTCATGAGGGACTTGGAGGAACGACTCATGAGAACAACCCCACTCAAGCCGGCATACTGGAGACGGTATGTCGACGATGCATTCATTCTATGTCTGCATGTAAGGGAGGCACTAGACCGGTTCCTGGAACACCTCACCAGGGACTGTGCTGATATTACGTTCACGGTGACGTGGAGAAGAACGGCACATTGCCGTTTCTTGACGTACTCGTCACCAGACACGGACGGAAGCTGGCAACTGCCTTGTGCAGAAGACCCACTCACTTGAACTGTCACACCAAACACGGCTCACACCACGCCAACTGCAATAAAAGCGGAGTGCCTCACTGAACGGACCGATAACATCTGCCTCAATGAAAGCATTTGGAAAGCGAAATTTCCTACCTCAAGCAAGTGTTTTTGGACAACGTTTACCCAAAACCCTTCGTAGTGAAGGCTTCGCCAAGAACAAATCGGAGCCAAGCACAAGCACACACATGAAGTTACGCCAGCTTACCCGATAAGAAAGGCACCGATTAGGGGATCTCACGCATTTTCGCGGCACACGACATCAGGTTCGACCACCGGTCCAGGGCAACCATCAAAGACCAAATAGTTGACCCGAAGGACCCCATCCTGAAGGAAAGTATATACGGCGTGGTATGTCGAACATCATGCTTTCACATGGTTGCGAGCGACCGTCCCAAATGCGTCCGCCTGAAGGAACACGTGGCTGTCCTTAAGCGTGGCCGACACCTCTCCACTGGCGGAGCACTGGACTCAGTGCGGTCCAGCGTTCTACCCACCTGGGCTGGCACTCTTTGCAGTGGAGTCCTGGAGCAGACGTGTCGTGAAAGAGGCTACTGGAATAAGCCTGCAGTCGCCATCTCTGATTCGGGGCGTGGAGAAGTTCTCCCTGAACTCGAGATGAGAGGGTATGCTACTCGCTTCACGGTCCGCAGACTCCGAGATCAAATAATTATATGGTTTGAAATGCGAGACTTTGCAGTGAGATGTTTGTGAATATCCTGTATGCATGTGTCGTGTTCTGGTGTTCTGATCAATTTTTGTCTTAGTGCCGCATCTGTTTGGAGCCACATCTTCTCTTTCATCTGTATTGCTTTCCACCATCATATTAATCATGTTCCTTACCCTCCCCCTCACGCACGCACACACCCGAACTCCCCCACATACCCTACCTCACACACGCACACACCCGAACTCCCCCACATACCCTCCCCATACACATCCAGCCACCCACACACATACACCCCCCCACACACATCCACAAACCCACATGCATATGCACGCCCACACGCGTACATACACACACGTACACACATACACACACGCCAACAATTACTTCCGTACCACATATTTCAGTATAATTCCATCTTTTAACTGGCACCCATCTCATACATTGGAACCAAAAGTAACATGACTTAACTAGCGCGCGAGATGATTTAAATGTCCTCCAAATGGTGTCCGGCTTGCTTCTCGATTATTTATGTCTGTGTTCACCATTGTTCGATGCGCGCCATCATGATTCGTTGGATACTTGGCAAAACAAGCCGAAGTAAACCATTTCCTAACACTATCTTTAGCACATAAGAATCCAGAGAAGTCCCATAATCATCCAAAGCTGATTGTATTGCCATTCACTAAGTCCTTGCCAATGCCGTTTGAGACACATTCGCTGACTATGCGGCTTTCGATTTGATAGTATCGCGATCAACACCCTATCCACACTGTTCTGGTGCCTTCTGTCCTAGCCCACACCTTGTCGACACTGTTCTGGTGCCTTCTGTCCTGGTCTGTACCCTGTCGGCACTGTCCTGGTGCCTTCTGCCCTGACCCACATTCTGTCGGCACTGCTCTGGTGCCTTCTGCCCTGGCCTACACCCTGTCGGCACTGCCCTGCTGCCTTCTGTCTTGGTCTGTACCCTGTCGGCACTGTCCTGGTACCTTCTGTCCTGTCCCACACCATGTCGGCACTGTTCTGGGTGGCGGTGGTGCTATGCACATCCAGTATAATTGAGGCTGAGTACACATCGTATGCCACAACCTGGTGAGCCAGGGTCACGGACCTGATGCCTTTCAGTGTGAAGCGAGTATGTCTGCCCGAGGCAAGCGTGACACCCGTGACCGAACTCATCAGTGTTGAGTGGCAGCTTTGACTGCAGATATGCAAGAGACTGAGTGATGACGTGATGACTCTACACTGTACAAAATGTTTAGCACCCTGTGAATGATAAACGAAAAGCCCGATTTTAGCTCCTTAATTATGCTAAATTTACGCTTCAAATGGTTCCTTGGGTACATCACATTTAGCACATTTGTGCTAATCGTAACATCCAACTCTCAGGCTGGTGCTATCCTCTGGTGCTATCCTTAGCATTCTAGCACTTCAGCACCCTAGCACCCATAGGGACCAATCGGGCCAAAAAAGCCCGATTTCAGCTCCCTGTGGATGCTAATTGTTATGATGCTAGCATAAGCACCTTCCTCTAGCAGCACTCTACCTACTTGGTGCTATTCGTAGCACCCTAGCACCTTTAAGAACCCATAGCTCCAGCTGCTCTCCAGCGGCTGGATGCTAGGTTTAGCATCCTAGCACCTGGAAGCACCCATAGCGCAACGACACGATTTCAGCGCCCGTTGTGTGCTTATTGATATATGTGCTTGCGAGGTTCAGCAGCAACAACACCCATAGAAGTATGCTACCAACCGATGAACACCCATAAAGAAGGTAACACGTTATTCACACGAGAATGTGCCATTCGATGAACAATGCAGCGTACAACGGTGGACAAACAGACCAGGATTCCAAAGAGGGTCACGGTACCTTTTATTTAAACCTCGAACATTGCGCAGCATAAACGATCAGTCAAATCAGTGTAGATTAATCACCACAGCTAGTTGGCTGTAAAAAGAAAACATTAAAAATGAGCATGTAACCATTAACCAAACATCGATGAATGGACGGTGACTTCGTTAAACACTTCGTCAACGACTACGAACTGCAACAGAACGGTCTCACCACTAAGCATGTGACACAAAACACAAGTTCAACAGAGCTCAATATCACTCGACTTGTGACTGAGTGGCAGTCGTCCACGCTACTGACTGAAGTGCAGTTGCACTGACCGACGCTGACAGCTTACAGCTGCTGCACAAGTCGCAGGCACTGCTGGGGCGTTTTTACGCCATCATCAATCCCCAGCACGAATCGCTGTACGTAGTGCAGCACAGACTTGACCCTTTTGTTGAATGACATGTTGAGCAGACTGTGAGAGAGCACTAGAGCCACAACGAGCTCGACGGGTGAACGATATTTGACTATCGTCACCCCTCCCGCCACAACGTCTTCTCCACTTATGACCGGGTGGACCCCCTCCCGATCTCCGCCCATGAGGTCCTCTTCGTTCACGCCGAGCTGTTTTGCGAACTGTCTTTTCCGCATCTCGCTATCATGCTCCAATCCGACGATAGCGTGGGGAAGGTACCTCCCCAGGCCGGGCGAAGTTGGCGCGGAGCTCAAGCCGTGCGAGGGTTAACGACAGTTAACGGCCCATTCTACGGCAGTGTCGGCACATCTTTTGAAGTGCGAATCAATATTCAGATTGTGCTATGTCAATGAAGTGTCACTTGCCACCCAACCAAGTTTGATCGAACGTGAGCACAGGATGGGCCATCTGGTTACAGGAACAATCAGGTTAGTACACCTGGCTTGACAACTTTTATCGCGTAACATTGCGATCTTTATTGATATTGACAGAAAATTTGTCACCACACTATCATACGTTATTTTAAAAAAAATGCTAGTATGGTCGCAATTCACGCCTATCAGGAATAAAGCTTCGATGAATGCGTATTTTCAATATATTATCTTCCCCCCACCCGTTACGTGATAGGCGTATGCAATACTCAAAACATTGCCGGACTAGCCGTCGCCGGAGCCTGGGAATACCTCACACAATCAGCGATCCTTGTATATCTCCACAAAAACTCGCGAGAGGACGTCTGAGTGACAATTTACATCGCTGCCATTTGGCTATGATTAGCTAAACGATTAGAATGACGACAATGAATACGGAAAATCACAAGTTAGCCCATTATTTATACACAAGATGCTTTCAAGAGTGCTATGCACTTGCACAGCACTTGCAGTGGAAACAGTTGCTGATTAGCGCAGACAATACCTGCTGGACTTTTTAGCTTCATAGACAGCTCATTCATCTTCTCATTCATCAACTTCACAGCTGTCTTGAAGTATTCCGGTCCGTCAGACAATCGGTCCAGCTCATCCTGAAACTAAACACAGTTGCGCTGAATTCCGCTGTTCTTGTGATCTTTAGCAACGACGATGTTTTACAAAGATGTTGGGGCCGCTAGGGCAAGAAGTATGTACTTGGGTCCCTGCCATTGACCACGTGTTGCACAGGAAACTAAACACAGCATAGTTCATGTTCTATGTGGCGGCTCCAATTCGCAGGTCATGGTGAACGCGACGTCATTGGAACAAAAACGGAACTTACCACCGTTTTCTGCTAAGCATCCTCCGGAATGTCATGCGAAATTCAAGGCCACTATAGGTCGAATCGGAACAGTAAACATGCAGAGATTTCGGCGATGCAGTTGCGACCATGAGTTAAGACCAAAGGCTGAAACTAACCAATTTAGTCTGGCGATGGATGCTTCGCGTCAGTTTCCAGAACACACTACACTAGTAGGCTCCTCACTTACGCCCTGTGGAGCGAAGAGAGGTGGGAAGTCGCGGGCGATGTCCTCCACCGTGGCCCCCTCCACCACGATCGCATGTCGTCGACCAGCAAACGTCTCGTCCATCAGCCTCTTGCAATCAGCGGCCTCCGCTGCTTGCAGTTCGTTGACCTTGATCTGCAACTCCACGCTGCCCATGCTGCAGGACGGCTGGTAGTTGGGCAATCCAGCTACTTGTCGGCGCTTGCTCACCGGCCTGGTATTTGCAGGATCATCAGACGGCGAGCGAGCACGCTTCCGTTGTGCCGCCCGTTTGTTGCGAATTTTATCACGCAGCATACGCTTCAGCAGCGCCTGGAATTGTGACCCGTCAGTATTTGGATTGTGTGCCAGAGCTGGGGAACAAACACAAACTTAAAAGGTTGGTCGGCATTTCGTATATGACATCATTTGCGGTTGTTGCTACAGTCTACGTTATACGCGTATGCAAATGTTAGAATGGCTTTCGAATAGTGTCAGCAACTTAGTCAAGTCGGTCAGAGGAAGTCATTAAGAATTTGAAAGTTCGTCGCAAACACTATTACTTTGCGCTCGTTGGTTACACGCACTCACTCAGCTCAAGCCTTGATTTTTTAAAAGGTGAAAGACGTATACTCCACTAACACAAAATTAATAATGCGACTACCGCTATACTTGCCATTTTGTCATCAATGTAATGCGAACTTTATCAACCTGCTTTCATGACAATGTGACAGCAAATAGCAAAGGGATTCGAAACCACAGGGTTGGAAAGGCGCAATGGTTGCATTTAACCACGTAACACAATATTTCAGAGGGGAGCCCGGCCTTCTTTCGCAAACAACACATAAAGGAGTACAAATTATGCAAGGTATGCATAGAAATAAGTATGATTTGACAGGAATAGGAATGAAACGAAACTAGAAAACAAAAAGCAGCCGGAATATAATCAAGACGTCGAACTCAACTTGCCATCGAGTCCACGATTGTCAGGTTACCACGGATGCTGGGGAAGACGTCCAGGAGATTCCCCACCATGATGTCATACTGGCTCTTCGTAGGCATGTCACTGTAGGGCGGGACATACCGCGTTAACGCCCACCAGCCGAGCGGACCACGACCCCGGCCGAAAAAAAGCTTCGCTTGTACTTGAAAGGTCTTCAAGTGACCAAGGAACAGAACTCGGGTACCGTTGGATGATTATCATCCCAAGCAATGCGTTGTTTTTTAGTCCCGCAACTCTAGCTCAATTAGGGTCCAAATGAAGAGTGGTTTCATTCTGCCTCACCCCCCCCCCATTTGGGCTACAGGACATTGACATGCGGTGCGAGTTAGCATTCACGCACTGGGTCCACATTTTCCTCGTTTGATGCAGTACCACATTGCAACCGAGTACGTCATTTACTCGCAGAACAATAGATCAAGTCACACGACTATTCTGTCATGCAGGGTCCGCAATTTACACGGAACTATTAATAAAACACAGTTTACGATACGCGCACATTACTTCAAGCACCCACATACACACCCTTCCCTACCTCCACACATATGTGGCTGTGTACTGCAAACAGCATGCAACAGGGAGTTGGCCAAGATAGCACAAGAACACCTGGAGAAGCATTGTTTAATATAACGAAGAATGGCTCTTAGATGCTCCTGGGTTTTAGATATTGTGTGTAATAAAATATATATACACGACCTTCAATATACCAGGAGGTGCTGAGTTGACATCAAAAGTAACGATAAGGGTTGTACTTTATTGCTCAAGTTTGTAAAGTACAACCCTTATCGTTACTTTTGATGTCAACTCAGCACCTCCTGGTATATTGAAGGTCGTGTATATATATTTTATTACACACAATGGAGAAGCATTTACCTTCCAGAAGTCGCAGTAAAGTTGTCAAACAGGTTCTCCATGAGCTGGCTGTAGTGATGCCCCTTTAGCTTCGTGCCACCACCGCCAGCCTCCAGAGTGGTGCGTAGCTGACGCGTAAGGCAGGCTGGGTTGAGGTAGGACCTGCAAGGTGGATATGCAGTAAAAAAATCACCTCAGATGCAGATTGGGGACGGCATGAGCTTGATTGGTTTGGGACTGGAAATTGGCCTATACAGAATATGGGTGAAATTGCACGAGTCCACAGAATAACTTACAAAGCTGCAAGATGTCTCATAAATTGGCTTCGAAATTGTGATGACGTTTTCGCTAATAAACGACACATATATAGCTGCAAGAAAATGCATGCCTGTGCACCTCACTATCACATATTAAGGGTTCGGTACAGAAAACCGATATTTGAGATGCAAGTTTGTTAACAATAGCATTGGAGCCTCTGAAAACGGCCGCGAACTGGATGGTGGGATCATCATCCACCCGCCCATAAGATCTCAGAAACCGTGCGAGCCAATGACACGGTATTCAAACTAACACGACATACCAGTCATGGCTACATGTAGCTGCCTTTATCTGTATCAAACTAACATGGCATACCAGTCATGGCTACATGTAGCTGCCTTTATCTGTATCAAACTAACATGGCATACCAGTCATGGCTACATGTAGCTGCCTTTATCTGTATCAAAATAACATGGCATACCAGTCATGGCTACATGTAGCTGCCTTTATTTGTTACACCTTTGGAACGATAAAGTTGAACATGGTTGCACACAAATTGCAAATACTTATCACAAAGAGGATATTCTGCATATATGTGCCATCGACAGACACAATCACACAATTACACAATGGGGCCTACAATACACTAGCTGGTGTAAAATTAAAAGCATCAAAAGGAACCACTAATGGGTAGGGACCAACAATTAAAGTGGGCTTTCTAACGGAGGTAATTTTTTTAAAAACAAATAACACAAATAGCACAAACACATTGGTTAGATAGATTGTGTATTCTTGTGTTCTCCGCGCGTCATCAGACGCTTCTGTGCGGAATCGGCCGAGGTCTTACAGGAACTTGCTTAAGTTTTAGGCTGAGAAACTGCTGTTTGTTGCCCAAAATATCCGTTCTTTATTGGAATGTAACGTTTGATGTTCAACCATAATGTTCGATGTCCGAATTTGCTGCTTTGTGAAATTATAAAAACGTGTGTTCGTGTAGACTTCTTTTTCAGCTTGGTTTGGTTTGTGTTTATGTCGGCATTTCCAGACATGGTTTGCGTTCGAGTTAATTGTTTCGGGAAATTTTGACCTCTGGTTTCTAACCTTCTGCCTCAGAGTCCATCCATAGCTCCGTGTCCTTGCTGTAGCTGCTCAGTTCTATCGACTTCCGATGTGCTGGTACCGGCAGAGCAGAGAGCTGACTCCATCGTACTTATCTGCGCGTGTATCAGTTGCCTGAAGAAGTACGCCCGTACGAGTTATGCCAACGTGACATCTCAGATACGGATATTTGACTGGCGATATATAATTAGTCGCTAACCGCGTGCTGAGGGTGAGGGTGTGTGTCTGTGGGAAGAGGGGGTACTGGAATGGGGTATATGGGTAGGGAATGGGGAGAAGGGCTAGTGTGAGTCATCAACGTCAACGTCACATTCTGGCAAGGTTATGGCATCGGATCGTGTAAACAAGTAGTCTTTTATTCATCAGAATTTGGTGCTTAAAATACAAATTCTAGACAATGAATGATGAGTAGTAGCGTCAAATACGAAATTATAGAGGCCTGCAATATCTGACATCAAAATTAGCGTGGTTATTAAACACAATTTTTACAAGTTGGAGGTGGTTTAAGAACCGACTATAATTATTTTACTAAGGTGTTTAATTTTTAGCTACATCAGTTTTTTTTTAAATCTCAGTTCTGTATTGCATTAGTTGAGTAGGTGCCTGACCCGCACATGGACACGTACTTCGCAATACACATGTCCATAGCGCTGTTTTCGTCCCTTTATCAACTGGTTTATGATATAAACCGACACTTACTCGGGAGGAGCAGTGGCAGAGCTGATCATGGCCTGGTCGCCACCAGGAGCAGGATCATCTCCCTGGCTGAGGATGAGGACCGGTTCCGTTGAGGCAGTGGATATAGAGTTGCGTGTTTCCAGACACGCGATGCATGGCACCAGTCTCACCTTCCCACCGTCTGCAAACTCGTCTTGTTTATCCGCTTGGATATATACCTCACACGGCTCGTATTAATACTCCATGTAACAATCTTCGATCACGTTGAATGCCAGCTTCGCCTTCTGAAGGAGGTCGCCTTTGTCTCTCACACGCACCAGTTTGTTCACTGTACTTTCACGCTTGAACGCCACAACGTATGTGTGCGCAACATCGTCTGGGTCTGACATGACTCCTGAAATACGAAGCCTAACGCCCTGAGTATCTACCACCTTGCAAGCTGACACTCAGCATACTGCACAATTAAAATAAACCCACATTTGTATTGCAGCGCAAAGGAAACAAATCGTACACTCAAAGCATGACTTATGCTGATAACCATTTAAGTGTACGTAGCACGACATGATGACATAGCTGTGACCTTCACGCGAGTACACCTTCAACGGGTGATAATCTGCCAGATCACAGACAGCGATCACTTTGCTGGTGTTCGTGGATTTCACAGTGAATGCATTGACGTGATCATCAAATTCGGACGACAGAATATTTACACATAGCAGAACACGATCATCTGAACGCCTTATCACGAGTTTGATAGCACCAAATGTCAGGACGTCGTCATATCCGTTCAATATGACAACATCGTTCTGTGCATACATCACACAGTTCACCCTGACTGAAAGTCCAGCAATGGCGTGCCCTCCATCCAGATGTGCATGCACAGCGCGATCATTGATGACGACATTACTTGCTGCTGGCTTAAAATCCTCTACTTTGTACGAAGCCATGAAGTCCGGATCATTCAATGCCATAGCAGCATTTCGCTGTAGTTTTCTCGCCAGTATTTTGCAGACATTGACACGATTTTTTTTTACGGCATGCGATGTTCTTCAGCACGGAATGCTTTGATTCATAACGCATAGCCCACAAATGCCGCAGAGGTCCGTGGTGCCGGATTCGACTCCCATAGTGCAGCATGAAATGAAACTTCGGCTTGATCTTAATGGTTGGAAACACAACCTTAAACTCTTGAAGCCAATCAGAAATGAACAACTGCAAGAAAACAATGTCACCTTCCTTACAACTATGAGCAAACACGTTTTCCACAATCTTACACAAACCAAGGAGCACACGCCAAGTCGCTTCACCTTCGGGTGCCAGGTCCCCAATGATCAATGGGAGGGTTCTGAGGAGCACCCACGCCTCCTTTGCAGTCTCTTTCACCCTCAGTCCGAATGCTCCTTTAACAACCCTGATCGGCTGCGGTCTGTTACTTTAAAAAAACTGAGATGATTCTATCTAGCGTTTAGATACTGGACGCTAAAATATCTTCTTTTGACAAGCGATGATAAAACAGCTGACAATGTATACACCACCACACCTTCAAGTAGGTCGTGACTTATGTCGGGAGGAAGATTCTCAACTGGGAAACCTTCTTCAATGTCGCACAATGGTGACGTGGCCTTAATACCGTATTTTCTAACCAACTCCTTTGGGAACCCGTGCCCTTTAAGCTCAGATAACTGAGCTTGGAATGAGCTTGAGTCTCTCAATGAGTGCTCGTCTTCGGTGAATTTTGACTGCTGTTCAAACACCGTTGACAAACAAAAGCGACAGCATGAGCCCGAGATGAAGCATTCGGTAAACCCACCCACGCCGTGCAATGCTAAGTTATCGCCGACGAAGAAGCGCACCGAGACACCCACTTGGATTGGTTCAGCACCTCGGTGAACGACGATACCACTACTTCGCAGCTCCTTCAGATCATTCAACAATCTCTGCAATGCACGTGCCCAGCCAAAGAACTGAACGTCCTCATTTTTGTACAGCGCTGATAGAAAAATTTCATCCAAGCGGGACCTGAGGTGTTTTGGAACGTTCAGGATACTGAGATACAATCCACCTAGCTTATACTTGGATACTTTGTTACCAAGTGCATCGACAACTCCAAAATCGTCGTAGTAAAAGGCCAAGTGAACAACAGCTGACCTAATGCCACGGTGACGATCTCCGTCACTATAATCCGAAACCACTCCTGGGTGCTTCTTTGGAACATCTACTATGAACTTAATGATGTTTTCACAGGCCTCTAAAATACATGCCAAGTGGGTACCCAAAGGAACATATTGATAGGCGCAAGGCTTTCCTCGTGGCCCCAAACCTAGAGCAACAGCCTCTGGCTCTGTAAGCGGAAGCTCCTATTCAAAATACTTTTGCACTTTATGCTTGGACCGGAATTCACTTATTGCATTCAATGTTTTAGAATCACAAAGCGGGCTTTAATTGTCTTCAACAATGCGCTGTGAAGAGCTCTGTCCTCGGTATTGGCTTAAACACTCATCGACAGCTGATGACGCAATACGGTGGACACTGTCTGCGATATACGAGCACACTGTCGCAGGGATCTTATGCAAATAGTCTGCCAAATAATGTTGCTACCTCTGCTCGTGCGTCATATTCACGATTCACAGTTTGCCGAACATGGCTCGATTCACCGACATCATTGCATGGCAATACATCGACCAAACTATCAGGCGGCTCAAGGATGATGTTAGATGGTTGGCGAGGAGAATGAAATTTTAAAACATGTCGTTTCCAGCATCGACTACCCTAAATCAGTTTACCACATTTGAAACAACGAAATTTCAGAGATGTCTGCTCCCTTGAATGTCTTCCCAGATGCCTTGCATAAACATTCAAACTGTTGTGTTCAAATTTGCAATATTGACACTTGTAGCCGATGTGGTCCTGCAAAACGGTGAAAGCATGTCTCAGACTCCCAGGGCCATACATACCAGACAATAAACAGCATGACCCACCATGGATGGTGCTGGCAGCAAAGGCACAACCTGGGGTACACCGACTTGGGAGGGAAAGGGCAGTGTCCTGTCTCTCCCAACCTGCAACATCTTTTACATTTTCACCATGCAAAGTCAGCAGGAAAACATCAGTCTTGTGCAAGATCAAAAGATATATTTCAGTGTCAGGACCCTCAGAAAAATTCACGGTTCACTTCGGGCTGGCAATTGCAGTTTGTCAGCTTCTCAGCCAAGAATGCGAAGCAGAATCCTAGAAAGTGTTGGTGCTTTGCGAACTCAAGGGCGAACTTTGCGAAGCCAGGATCAAAGTTGGCAGCTTGATTGCCGACAGTGGCGACGTGGTGACTTCTGACCAGGACAAAGTAGAAGTGATAAAGAATGTTTGGGGAAAAATGTTTATTTTGGCTTGGCACAAACCAAGTGTCAATTCTTAGCATTTGAGTTCATGGAGCCAGCTTAGAGGACCTTATCGTCACAGAATATAAAGTCAAGAAGTTCATCTGCCTTGATCAAACAAAGTTCACAGGCCCTGAGTCTTCATCCCATTGTTCTGAGGGAATTGGCTCCAATCATCTGTAAATATCTGGCCATGTTTTTGGAAGTCTATTGACAAAGGAAAACTGCCAACTGAGTGGAAGGAAGGCCACATCACTCATGTCGACAAGAAATGTGTTCACTTAAAGGCTGATAACTATAAGCCAATCAACTTGACCTTCATACCATGGAAGTGCTTGGGGTCCCTTGTGCATGACAGCATTCTAAGCCACATGAATAGGTGTAGGAACTTCCGAGAAGCTCAGGGGAAGGCAGTTTTGCCTCATTTCTTTCCATGCAGCATCCTAGGCTGACATTAACCCGCGCACAGCCGGGGGGGGGGGGTAGATACCTCCCCACATGACGTTTCGTTCCATAGCCATAAAACGGTTCGCGCTAGAGCTTTAAAATGTACAGTACCTTATGCTACATCAATTTGACACATGCTCAAAAATTATCAGGTCAAGGTCATGTCAGGTCAGTGACCTACAACACTTTTAGTGGCAGCATGTCGGACCAAACTGAGCAAAATCTCACATATTGTGGCAAAGATAGACATAAGGTCGATTCACATATTGCATATCATTGTCCTTTGCACACTATGACCCATACCTAACCATCATGGCTATAACAAGGTCATCATAGTTCACCGACCGTCTTCACCTGAAAATTGACTGACCTTTACTACGTAATTAGCTTATCATGATAGCCTAAATAAGGTGGAACCCACAAGGCACCAGAGATACAGGTAGGGGAAGAGGACATGTCTCCGAACCGATGTTGGTAGTGTTTTTCAGAACCGAAATTAATACCGCATGGAAAAATACATTGACCGAACTCTGAATGAGCATGGCATGAAGTAAAAAAGTTGCATGCACATATTTATTTTCTGCTCACACAACTTGCATAGATCGGGGATGGACCATCTCTCCGAACTGTAGAGCCCCGAACAGTTGCCTTTTCTACGTGAAGGAGATTGCACTTGCAAATAAGTTACCCCTTACATTGAAGCCTGATAGTCATTTTGAAATTAAATCCCTTTCACAGAGAAAATGCAAGTGTTTTGGAATCTAGAACTGTTCAGACTTTGACTCCTCCCCTACCTACATCAGGAATCTGGCAAGTTGCACTCACAGTGGTGTGGCCAGGGCTTCAAGGTTGGGTGGAGGGCAGGGGACGGATCAAACCTTTGCCCCGACTCAACCAAAAATTGTGAGAATTCTTGCGTGAAAACCTAAAAACTTATTTACGCTTCAATGTTTTGAGGTTTGAGGTTTCCCCAGTGCTTCCTTCCCCATGGCGACGCCTATGGGCACTCCTGTGGTAAGTTTTTAATCTATCAGTGACAGATTGCAGGAACTGAGCATCTGATGGGCTTGATAAGGAGACGGTGCTGGGAAGGAAGCAGGAAGCATGGAGGAGCACTCTTAATGGTTGGAAATCAGCATTGTCATATGTTGTTCCTCTTACTTATCTGAGCCAGAAATCAATTTCAGGACACTGTCCACCAGTGAGCACATACACATTCTGTACCCCTGCTTTTGTGTAGGAAATGCTGTGTTTCATGTGCAGAGTATTCTAGTTTCCATCTTTCCAATATAAGCACCCATTGATGACAAAATTGTCCAAAATGGAACATTTATAGATAAATGGACTAAAAGTACTATTTGTACAACTACAATGGCAAACAATTGTATAATTGTTTGCATGACATGAACATTAACTGCACACTGAAGCTTCAACATATCTCAGTCTCAGCTGAACAAATGCAAATGCAAATATTTGTGTTGGATTTCAGAACAAGGAAACCATTTGGACTGCACCCATTTGTAATGCTGCACACATTGCACAATGCTCTGCAACATGCAATCCATTGTCAATCATTCTCTTCACAGGAAGTAGGTACTAGGTAGACGGGTGCCATGAACTGCAAAATGTGACACATGCACACTTAACTCAACACAATCCTGTATTTTCATCGCTGAATGCCTCAAATCACAGATTATACTCATTGAGTTTCAACCTGAGCACCTTAATTATAACTATGCATGCAGACTCATCCAGTATTTGATTATGGGGCAGCCAAAATATGAAGGAGCACCTCCAATTTACAAAATTCGTTGAGCGTGGGAGGGACACTTGAGCTTGCAGCTGGAATACAATCAGCTGGACAAATTGTTCACCAGGGGAGGGAGGCATTCACACTTGAGCTTATCACAGTGGCACATTTTCCACTTGCAGCCATGCATTAACTCATAAATTCATAGCACAGGAGGATGCACAGTGTGCAGTGCACCTTGTTGTGCTGCCACCACCTGTGCTACATGCCTGGGGTCCACATATGTTCCTGGGTGCACACCTGATCTACACACCACAGGCCTGAGCTAGCAGAGTGCACACCTAGGTGTACACGCATCAGTATTCATCAGGTCCCACTTCTCATATGTGCCTGAGGATGCGAGGACATCACACGCTTATGGCCAACCTTAAACATGTCGGTCTCTACCTCATCAGTGCACGTGAGAAGTGGAATGCCTACCTGATGCTGCCTTCATCAATCATAGGTTAGGCGTCTAACTTCTAATACGCGCTGATGAGATAGTGACAGGCTTTTTCAAGGTTTGGCATAAACATTTGATGATGTCACAAGGGAATTTGTTAAAGAACTGTCAGCTGCCATGGGGAAATGGTAAATAGCATAGGAATGCAGTGAAAGTTTCCATAGGTAATTAATGATTTGCAAGCATTTACTGAAGGTTTTATCCGGTCACTGAGCTATGACATCACCTTTAAAGGACTATGAAGCAACTTATATGCCAGCTGATGTTCTTTTGTTTTCTTTCTCAGTTCTTTTCAGGTGAAAAAAGCAGAATTTAGGGGCAAGAAAGGGACAATTGGTCTGGTGAGTTCAATTCAGTGCGAAGTATTTGCTTGTTTGCTTGGTATTTTTTGAAAATACTTTTTATTTATTGTCATGAAGCAGGAAAAGAACCAGGGATGTTTATTTCTCAAAATGATTGGGGACAATACATTTAGGTGTGTGCCACAATTGTTCAGGACCCACCCATTGGGTTAAGTGCTAAAATGTTAAATTATTGAGGGTGCTGAGCCAACATCAGGGGCCAGGGCCCCCATGATGGCATAGACATTGACACGCATGAAAAGAATATCAGTTGGCACATAATACAATTGCTTTATAATCCTTTAGAGATGAGATCATAGGTCAGTGACCTGAAATAACCTCAGGTCAAAATTGTCAAGATTATTCATTAGAAATGTGAACTTTCACTATAGTGTTATAAACTACCATTTGCCGGTGATTCAAGAAAACTGCAGGCAGTTTTTCAACCAGTTCACTTGTAAATCATAAGTGATGTGCAGACATGTGCCAGAATCCCAAACTTGAATCTTCAATTGTTTGAATCTTTTACGAACCCATGTTTTGAATCTTGAATCTTTTGAATCTTTCGACAATGTCAGCAACATGAGAAGTTGAATGCCTACCATGTGAATACCAATGCATCCAATGTCGTGCACACTCAAGATCTCATTGAAACAACCACATTTTGCAGCATGGGGTGGGTAGGGGAAGGGGCCATGTCTCCAAACAGTTGTTGAGTCTCTAATGCTTGCCTTTTTCTATGTGAAGGAATTTGCATTTGTAAATATGATTTATGCCTCACCTTGGAGCCTGATTATCAAGTTGCAATATGAGGGCAAGATTATTTCTAAATTAAATCTCCTCCCATAGAAGATGTAAGTGTTTGGCACTCTCAGATCTGTTCAGAGACGAGACCCATTCCCCCAGATAGGTAGGTAAGCCTATGCAATATGTATCCAGGAAAGCAGTCACATTTCCACACTGACAGTGAAGTCCAGAGCATAGGTCTGTAGGATAGGTCCAGAGCATAGGTCCAGAGCATAGGTCATAGCCAAGCTTTAACTGAGCATGGTTGCAGAACATGATTCTCTTATGCACTAAATTCTGGGACATCAGATGCAGGGCTGAACTCAAGTTGAATGGTCAGGAACTACTGAATCTTCAGTGCATGGATGCTATAAACACAGTTTTGCTCTTTCCTCATTAGTTTGTCTCGTGTGGGTGATGACCAGTCTGCAAATTGTGGCAGATTTTAACTTAGACCTCACTCTGGCCAAGATTGGGTCGTCAGTCGTCATTAGCCATCAATGTTTTCCTGTTCCTTAATCATGGTTTGAATTTACCAGCTTATTCTTTACAAAAGTCGCATACTTATGTCTCACTTAATATTGATTCAGCTTAATATTGATATCATGCTCTAGAAATTAAATATGTTAAGCTTACCTCCAGTTTGTAACCTCCCTCCTCAACACACACCCCGAAATGCAAACCAAAATGGCGTTGAGTGCGCGCATCTCTCACTTACCGGTGTGCTTGTCAGCGGGACGCAAGCATGACGCAAGCACCATTAAACTGCAGCAGTGCTCACATGTGCTAATTGCGAGCCGAGACTCTATAGCACCATTAAACTGCAGCAGTGCTCACATGTGCTAATTGCGAGCCGAGACTCTATAGCACCATTCAACTGCAGCAGTGCTCACATGTGCTAATTGCAGAGCCGAGACTCTATAGCACCATTAAACTGCAGCGTGCTCACATGTGCTAATTGCGAGCCGAGACTCTATAGCACCATTCAACTGCAGCAGTGCTCACATGTGCTAATTGCGAGCCGAGACTCTATAGCACCATTAAACTGCAGCAGTGCTCACATTGCTATTGCAAGCCAGACCTATAGCACCATTAAACTGCAGCAGTGCTCACATGTGCTAATTGCAGAGCCGAGACTCTATAATAACTATGATATGAATGACAATTTTCCCGCCGTTTTTGAGTTAGCACGTTTTGCGGTGTAATACTTGATCACATTTGTTATCAATGGGTGTTTTGAAAGCATCATTTCGCTGCTTCCTCCCATCGATTCTTAGCATTTTCGGCATGCTGCTTAGCATAGCATTTAGTGACACAGCATGTGCTTCCCAGAAGGCCTCGTCTGTTTAATAAGCCGCCGTATTAGCAGCTTCAAGCAGTTTGGTGGTAAAGGTAGAATACTTATGGTGCAAGGGTGCTTCCCTAAGCAGTGTCTTGTACCCCCGGAGCTAAACATTTTTTACAATGTAATGAATGACGGTGGAAATTTGTGTCACAAATCGTCGCCAACATTCAACGCTCCGTGAGCCAGCTGTTGCACTGGCAAACAGCTTCTGATGGCAGAATGTACTCAGCACTTACAGTAAGCAATAGATGCACACAGTCACAAGGAAATATATACTTAAACGATCGTCGTACATTCGTGGACGTCTCGATCGGGAAAATGCTGCTATCAACAAGTTATGCCACTTCCAGAAGTGTAATTTTAACACAGAAAAACATGCGTGATATGGTGGGCATTACCAATGCAAATACCCAAACATGTATCAGATGAGTCGACCAATTTGCATCAATACAATGAATCAACATGTGTGCATGATTACACACCCCGCAATTCCCCCTTCCTGTCAGGGTGAGAGGCAAGCGACGCCATATGGCCTCAGCTGCTGAGTGCGTCGTAAGACCACAATCCAATCAAATCCAATGCATGATTAAACAAAATACATAATGCGGTGGTGATCATTCTACAAATCAATTACTTCACTGGTATGACACTACATCACAAGTGCATACTCTATTGTCTTCGTGCCTGGGGCTGTCCATCAAACAGAGTGAGTTTGCCATGTCCATTTGACGATTGATCGCTGGGTCTTGATCTCGAATGTAGACAGCCCTCCGGCAGCTTCAGTTTGTTGCTCGATCATCTTGACAGGATCGATGTGTTGTTGAGCATTTCGACTTTTGAGAGTGGAGTCGGATGTGTTTTTGTCGTGCGGTGCAGTGGTGCGCCGTCCTGTAGGTGCATGTTGTGATGCCTGTATTGATAGTGTTGTAGTGTAGTCGATATATGAGCAGGAGCGGCGCGCGCAGTCACGCATGGGGCGTTTATGCTCATATTAAGTTATGGCTGTGAGTGGTGACGGATCTCGGGTCAAATTGTTGTCCACTATTAGAATAGAAACTTTGGGTTAATAGTAATGCTGAGCTTAATCTCATCTTCTACTCTAGTTGGCACGCAGTTGTTTTTGTGGGATGCGCTCACGGCTTTTTCATCATGGTTGTACGCAGAACACATGCTCCTGCTAGTAAATTGCTATTTGCGTTTCCTGGCATGGCTTTTGCGTTTGCATTTTAGATGGATTTGTAAAGTGCTGATGCAGCTCTCATCGAAAATGATCGTCGCCCAGCCTATAATTGTTGTTCACGATAATTTGTTTGACACTTTAGCTCCTGGTGGAGGAGTGGTCATGATGAGCAGTTTGACACTTTAGCTCCTGGTGGGAGGAGTGGCCATGATGAGCAGTTTGATACTTTAGCTCCTGGTGGGAGGAGTGGCCATGATGAGCAGTTTGACACTTTAGCTCCTGGTGGAGGAGTGGCCATGATGAGCAGTTTGATACTTTAGCTCCTGGTGGGAGGAGTGGCCATGATGAGCAGTTTGACACTAGCTCCTGGTGGAGGAGTGGTCATGATGAGCAGTTTGACACTTTAGCTCCTGGTGGAGGAGTGGCCATGATGAGCAGTTTGATACTTTAGCTCCTGGTGGGAGGAGTGGCCATGATGAGCAGTTTGACACTTTAGCTCCTGGTGGAGGAGTGGCCATGATGAGCAGTTTGACACTTTAGCTCCTGGTGGAGGAGTGGCCATGATGAGCAGTTTGATACTTTAGCTCCTGGTGGAGGAGTGGCCATGATGAGCAGTTTGATACTTCCCTTTTTAGCTCCTGGTGGAGGAGTGGCCATGATGAGCAGTTTGACACTTTAGCTCCTGGTGGGAGGAGTGGCCATGATGAGCAGTTTGACACTTTAGCTCCTGGTGGAGGAGTGGCCATGATGAGCAGTTTGACACTTTAGCTCCTGGTGGAGGAGTGGCCATGATGAGCAGTTTGACACTTTAGCTCCTGGTGGAGGAGTGGCCATGAGCAGTGCTCAACTGCTCGGTGGGCGTAGGCTCAAATTACGCTGTCCTTGTGCCTATCTGGGCATTCACGGTCACCATTCAGACGTTGCCCGTAATTAGTGGACTTCCTAATTACTGAAGTGACATAAGTGGCATTTGATGCATCGATAAGGATATTAAGATTGATATTGTATTATTCCGGGACGGCTGTACGGGTAATTGAAGGACCGAGCTATGATCTAGTTTTGATTCTAAATGTTAAGCTGGTATCACTTTCAATGCCAACGAATATGTCGTCAACATGTCGACAAGATGTGTGGGGCTTCTTTTCCATGCTATTGAGGGCCAGGGATTAAATGTGTGTCATGTAGCTTTCTGCAAGCAGCACGCCCATTGGAGACCCCATTGTCAACACATTCACTTGTCGGTACAGTTGTCCTTCGGGGCTGCTGAACGCTGTATCCTTTGTGCAAACCGCAAGCATCTGTTTGAGGACGCCTTTTGGGATCCGTGGTGAGGTGATAAGTCATCTTCATAGGCGTAGCGCGAAATTATCTCGATTGTTGTGTCGACGGGAACGTTTGTAAATAGGGATGACGCGTCGAGAGATGCTGAGGTGCCGTGCCGCTCTTCGACCAGCATTGCATTTCTGCCGTTTTTTCGGCCTTGAGCATTTTATATCGATTACCTTGAGCGGGTACCCATTTTGCGATGGACTGTCTGTATTCATGTTTTCGTTTTGGGCGTACGAGTTGTGCGTACTGCATATCCGTATGACACGGGTTGACAGTCCAAATGACCATCCCGCGGGACGTGTTCTTGTCGTTGGGTTTGACAACACCTCCGTTGCAATTGTGCTGTTGTGTACGCCAACACGGACGTCCAGGACATCGATTCTCCCACCAGAGTAAATCAAAGCGACTTGGACCTTTGAGTGGATGGTGTTGGCTCCGGCTGTTGGCTATGAATGGATGGAACCGTTTTAAATGATCTACGTCTCGCGCAAAGGCACCAAATGTGCCGTCGACGAACTCATCAAACCAACGACCGTACCAACGTCACCACCAATGGCCGGTGTAGTCACGTCTGATTTGGGGGGAATCGGCATACATTCATTCGCGGGGTCGGATAGAAGAGACGATGAAGCATGGTGGAAGCAAACATTATTATCATACCACCAGACCCGGGAATGTCACACTGTCGCCCTCCCCGCTAGCCTTCTTGCTCACCTCAACTTACGCTATGGTTGTCCTGACATGCAGGAAGTGGACCCATGCTGATACTGTAGGGGGTCCGGGCCACGTCGGGCTGGGCGGTGTCGGAGCGGGCTCTGGGCATTGACGGCACAGCCGGGTGGGTGGGTCGCTGTGCGGGCGTCTGCGGCCGGCCGCCGCCGGGCCGACTGGATGGTTGCTGCTGTTTTCCCTATCTAGACCACCAATTCAACCGCTCCGACGTCCTACCAACCCTGCTGCGGCCCGTCGCCACCACTACACGAATTTATATTAGCGAGGCCAGGCTCCTATCCACATCACATACGCCCGTGAGTGCGCCCGGCTGGTCATGTAGCGAGGATGGGTTGTGGGCTTGGGGTGTGATGTGACACTGATGGATGGCTATGATAGAGGTACACGACATGGGTACTGCCACCGCCGCCGGCACTCGTGCATTTACGGGACCCACCCGTGTACCCCCAGATAACACAACACATCCACCATCCACTCCCCCCCCCCGCACACACACAAAATCGACGTTCTCGGGGCAGCCAGGTGCGAGCGTGGCCCGGGTAATATCCAGTAAAATTTTGGCAGTGATGTTTCAGACAGCTGAATATTTGCGTTGAATTCGAACCAATTCCACTGGTCCTTAAAACTACCCCTTTAAATATTTATGCAGCAAGTCACCCGCTCCTGACATTCTGCACGATCATTCGGTCCC
Organism: Ashinkailepas kermadecensis; assembly: GCA_034440615.1. NCBI lineage: Eukaryota > Metazoa > Arthropoda > Thecostraca > Neolepadidae > Ashinkailepas > Ashinkailepas kermadecensis. Next base: position 24,057 of record JAOTOM010001293.1, read on the forward strand.
TAATAATACGAAAACGAGTTCGCCCACGATTTTCCCCTCCAGTGTTACGCAAGCATTTAGCGAGTCGTGCTTCCTTTCACCAGGGACTTGGTTAGTCCCGAATGCATATTAATTACCCACCCCGAGGCCTACTTGTAAACGGGTGACGCGACTCTCCTGATTGCATAATTTGTATATATTGTCGTTACTGCCCTTAAGGCTTGGCAACACTGGGCGGTGAAACTTTCCCTGGACTTCTGTGTTGCCTTATAACTGAACTCAGGTATCAATGGCCAACTTACCTAACCTTACCCTATCGACGCCATGCCTGGCCTTACACGTTGAAGACGTGCGACCAGCCTCCGGATCCAACGGGTGGCCACGGATCCCTACCACGTTGGGTACGTCCCCTGGTCGTCATTATACCCTAGTCGGCCCTACCATTTCAGCCCCGGGGCTCGCGGCATGCCAAACCCGTCCGTGCGTCCCCCGAACCTTTGTACGATCCGTGCCCACGTACAGAGTTCGGAGGCGGACATACGACCGTGCAGTGTTTGAACCTTTGAATTCACCTATTTGACCTGACCTGGTACCTTTCATATGGACCTCGAGTAGCACTAAGCGCTCGTTGCTACTCTCGAGACACAAAAGTACGTTTATGTTTTTCTGATATGCCGAATGTATGTTTCAAAAATCTCCATTTATACCTCAGAATTCACATTTTATGACCAAAATAAACCATTGACCTGATCCCGAGCGGTCAACCAATGACTTCAGTTGTTCATACTCTTTGTCAACCGTGAGGTGTGGTGACAAGCTATGCGCTGGCTTTTCTGTCGTGTCTCTAGTGTGCTTGGTTTGGAATGACTAGCTGGAGCGAAGGTTGGAGACTTCAACTATACGAATATGTGAAACGTCAAATAATTCTGTCATTGCATTAAAAATGTGAGTTTAGTCGATTGAGATCGGTATTTTTCGAGTTAAAAGCCCATTATACCTGTCTATTAATATACCAAGGCACTATCAGCTTCACAAACCTAGGCGTTTTTTTGAAAATGGTCTTCGTTTAACCATCCGGTTTCTCGTGCTATCACTGTGGAGTATTTTATGTAGTAATTATCTCGGCGCTCGGAAAAAAGGAATACGAATGCGTCAAGATCCAATCGTGTTCTGAATGTTTGCGCGCCTGCCGTCGCTGTGGATTCTCCTGAAAGCCCAGATAACGGAACAATCAACGCCGCCGTCGCGTGACTTCGCATTGCATGTACCTCACATCGAGGCGATGCGTGCTGCGCGTCGCTGGCCAACCACGCGACGGGAATCGGCCAGCAAGTTCACGTGTTGTGCACAGTGAAGCCGGCGCAGACGGCGTCGGCTGACCTGTGCCGGAGAGGACGTGCGCCGCCCGGCGCTGCCTGGTGCAGGATCGCTCACCGCGAGCTGGACCGCGCGCAGTGTGGTCTGTCGCTGGGGTAAGCTACTCCGTTTACATGGCCAGGCCAGCCGTCAACGGAAATGTCCGATCCAGTGGATTGGCAAAAGTTCCGATCGCTCGGCCCGTTTACAATAGCAAGGTCGTCACCTCATCCGATTTTTGGGATTTTGCAGCTGACGGGATGTGGTGAAAAGTTCCGAATATTTGGCGTATTTTTAGTGATTTTGACGCACCGTCTTCGAGCAGCGGCGCACGCAGGCACAATGTATCACCAGTGATAAATGTGGTTCACTACGCAATTCAAGAAATAAATCAGTAAACCCCTAACGCTTTCACACAAATCTGCAAGTTAGGACACTGCGCCAAATCGCAAAACTCACGTTTGGGGCACGCTCTAATAACGTGACGTCTCAGCGCCGCTTTGAGCTGATAAGTGTGTGGTTTTTGTTTTGTTTCATAGCTATGTTTGCAATTATAATTAAACACAAGACGTTTATTTTTTCAAAATTACCCTAAATTTACTCAAACCCTAGCATACAATAGCTTCAAGAAGTGTCATGACTTGCAGCGGTAGTGTTAATTGTTCATGGTTGTCGCTGATCGCAAAATTCTACCTCCCAATGCGTACATTTTCGTCAAGCTTTTCGCATATCTGCTATGCCAAAGCCCGTTTACAAGAGCATTGTTTCGCAAGTTTTCCTAATCGCATCGTATTCGGAATTTTGCCTGCTCGTGTAAACGGGGTAGCTGGCCACTGGTTGTCGGCTGCGTGTTGTGAGCGACCTGTATGAACTGGCGCCCATCGCGAACTGAACCACGCTGAGTGTGGTCTGGCGATGACCACTGCTGTCACACATATATATTAGATTAGATTGTCACATAGGCGTGACACTGTTACACACTGTCACGCCTGCGTGTTGTGAGCGGCATGTTTGAACTGGCGTCGTGCCGACCTCCACTCGGCGAGTACTGGCGTGGCGCGTGCGGCGTCCGTCCTGCCGACGTGTCGACGGCTGCCGGCCGGACGTCTGTCGAAACGGAAACCGCACCGCACCCGATGCGGCTGAAAGTCAGGCGAAAATTCGAATGGATAGCAATGTTGGAGAACTATGTTATGTATGGTAGTCGTACACTGTCGTGTACACTGCACACGATGCGACCAGCACTACTAGTACCGTCACAGCACGTGCAATGGTCACTAGAAACACTGGCATGATCACAATTAGTGCAAGTGCAACACAAATAGTTCTGCTCCTTAGTGCGAGAATTCTGTGCGCACAATATTAATCATAACATTTCAAATACAGGCATTAAATACATACATACATTAAAATGCCACTAATTATCATCGCAACCACAACATTATTGTTCCACCATTCTTCATTCCATACCAACCTTTCCGAACTGGCATTTCCATCCCGTCCTTCGCTCGTGTAACGGGCAGGAGGGCCGGGCTGCTTGGCCTCGGGCGGTCACGTGACCTTGACACAGACGGGTCGGTGCGCGCGCGGTTAGTCAGAGTCGGCTGCGAGACGCGAGTGGAAGTGCTATGTGCTACGTGCGCGCGCGGGACGAATGCTCGATCTAACGCATAACTACAACTACAACTACTACCAGCAATTTAAACTTACCGGTGCTATGGGCGCACAATAGCTCTGGCATCAAAAGTGGACTAATATTCACAGAGCGCTGTGAAACTGCCTGAACTCGTCGAAAGGTAAGCCCGGCCTCCGTGATTGCCCATTGCCATTGTGTTTCCCCGTGTTCATTACCTGCTACTACCTATTGCATACCTCACTCGCCTATTAATTTCCTGGACTAATCCGACACGAAAACAAATAATTTCTTACGGACACAATTCAACTTCAACGCCATCGATATCATACATATTTGTGTAGGGTTCACAAAACAATTCTTACATTAGTAACCAAATACCAAATCAGTAGCTGACTTCAATGAACTGTCACGAAACCTGACCATTTTCTAAACACATTTTGAAGGAAATATTCACCACACTACCATGTTCTAAACCCACTTTCAAGGGAATGTTCACTGGGCACAATTCTGACAGCAATAGAAAGCATATATCGGTCCGCTGCAATAATATATGGAACCGCTGCGATATCTCCACAAATTGCTGTTCTTGTCGCGGTCGGAAAAGCCCGCCATCTGATTGGCTGACGCTGGCGATATTGCTGTGATGATGCTAGTGCTCAGGAAGTGGTCTGGGGTAACCCGATAGCAATTTGTCTGTACGGTCGGGTAACTGGGGTAATGGGTGAAGTTTGCCAAAAATAGTATACCGCTCGATAGACATGCTACCTCTGTAATCATATGGGTTCAGCTCGAGTTGGACCATGCGTCTGGGACAGTCGCTTTAATATCTCCGTCACTTGCATCCAATCGTATCGTGATGAATGTTCGTGCTGACAGCCAGTACATAGCGCAAGCTATTAAACTGGCACTGTTGTAGGTCAATGGCTTGTAGTATCGTGACGTATGTCCGTGCTGGTTGCATAACGCAAGCTATTAACCTGATACTGTTGCAGGCATTGCTGGACTATGCTTTCTACAGTTGTTAGGAAAGTCACGATATCTGAGCGATCTTTCGACTTTCTATCGTAACTGTGCGTGATCCCATGCTCTACTGGTGCAATGCCAGTCGTTCGGCCATGTTTTCTCACGGAAAGGGGCCAGCACACTAAGCTCATTACCTCGCACCACGTTTGCCTCTCACTTGTTGGCCGCATGGTTGCTGGTACTCAGTCGGTATTGCGACGTGGCACTTGGTATTACGAGTTGTTTGCGATCACGTATGCCCCGAAGATATATTGAGGGCCCTACAGATCGCAGTATATAATGTTATTGGCATCATTGGTATTTACAGGCACTTCGGAAATTTATCCCGAATTCTGGCTGGGGTGGCTTTATAGACCAGGGTCCTATTGTTAAGAAGAGCTTGCTGCGTGAACCATGGCCCAACAAGCCGATCCGTGTACATTGTACACGGCGTACAAAATTATGCCGTTGTACACTGTACAACGGCATAATTTTGACCGGTTGTTTAACATGCCGTCGATGCACCGACACGGCCGCCCCGCTAGCTCATCTCCGGCCTTATGGAGCCAGTTACCAACGGACCCTCCCAGTCGGGGGGGCAGTCGCTTGCTAATTGCAAGCGAACGCGTGAAGCGACTCGAACAATGTCTTGCCAAGACAGGGGAGACCAATGCAGGCTAGGTTCGCCAACTGAGGTTTCAGAATGCTTAGTTTCGGCTTTGCGGCATTTGAACTACTGGCTTCTGCTACGACTTTAACCTCTTGGCATTTTTTCGCTCTTAACTTCGGTTTGTTAATATATTGTAGCTTCATATTCGAAGCGGTAAGCCTGGCTTCGCCACGTGTTCGGTCCCGACGGCCTCCAGTCAGCTGTTGCGCCCTGTTAGCCATTCCATCGAACGACACACCGTGCCGCACTCTACGACTCCCCAATTGCCACGGCCGGCTGTTTCGCCGGAACCGTTTTGATTTGTATTCTACACGAACAACGGTTTGTGCCGGGCTGACCTGCCGTTAAGCTGCCACCTGCGGCGGCTCACCTGCCATTATTTGGCCACCTGCGGCGGTTCACCTGCCGTTAATCTGCAACGTGCGGCGGCTCACCTGCCGTTAAACGGTTACCTGCTGCGGCTCACCTGCCGTTAGTCTGCTACCTGTGGCGACTCACCTGTCGTTAATCTGCTACCTGCGGCGGCTCACCTGCCGTTAATCTGCTACCTGTGACGACTCACCTGCCGTTAATCTGCTACCTGCGGCGGCTCATCTGCCGTTAATCTGCTACCTGTGGCGACTCACCTGTCGTTAATCTGCTACCTGTGGCGACTCACCCGCCCTTAATATGCTACCCGCGGCGGCTCACCTGCCGTTAATCGATCACCGCCGCCGCGGTGGCTTCAGTGCCGGTGGCTTCAGGCCGCGGTCGGCAGCCGAGTGAGGCCACGAGTGACTCGAGTGTTGCAATGTGCGCTGCCGGTCTGCTGCCGCCGTGGCCAGCGTGAGGTCAGGTCCGCGATGTGGCCGGGAGCGACCGGCTCGGCTGGGTCAGGTCAACGGGGCGTGACGGGTGGGCCGGAAATGCGATGTTGCTGGACGCTGCCGGGTGGCGCGCCACTGTCGCATCCTATTCAGCAGGTCGCTATGTTGAAGCCGATACGTGAAACATGTATTCGGAAGGACAATGCGACACACGTTGATACAGCCAGATAGGTCGCAGGGTGAGACGAGCTGAGCAGTGAGCGCTGCTGCGTGCGATGCTTAGCCTTGACACGGACGGCGGTACCCGGCCGACACACTGAACACTGCACCCATCTGTCGTCTCGTCGAGACACGGGCTCTCCAGCACATGTACACACAGACGGCGGCACCCGGCCGACACACTGAACACTGCACCCATCTGTCGTCTCGTCGAGACACGGGCTCTCCAGCACATGTACACACAGACGGCGGTACCCGGCCGACACACTGAACACTGCACCCATCTGTCGTCTCGTCGAGACACGGGCTCTCCAGCACATGTACACACAGACGGCGGCACCCGGCCGACACACTGAACACTGCACCCATCTGTCGTCTCGTCGAGACACGGGCACTCCATCACATGTACACACAGACGGCGGCACCTGGCCGACACACCGAACACTGCACCCATCTGTCGTCTCGTCGAGACACGGGCTCTCCAGCACATGTACACACAGACGGCGGCACCCGGCCGACACACTGAACACTGCACCCATCTGTCGTCTCGTCGAGACACGGGCTCTCCAGCACATGTACACACAGACGGCGGCACCCGGCCGACACACTGAACACTGCACCCATCTGTCGTCTCGTCGAGACACGGGCACTCCATCACATGGACACACAGACGGCGGCACCCGGCCGACACACTGAACACTGCACCCATCTGTCGTCTCGTCGAGACACGGGCTCTCCAGCACATGGACACACAGACGGCGGCACCCGGCCGACACACTGAACACTGCACTCATCTGTCGTCTCGTCGAGACACGGGCTCTCCAGCACATGGACACACAGTCGGCAACACCCGGCCGACACACCGAACACTGCACCCATCTGTCGTCTCGTCGAGACACGGGCTCTCCAGCACATGTACACACAGACGGCGGCACCCGGCCGACACACTGAACACTGCACCCATCTGTCGTCTCGTCGAGACACGGGCTCTCCAGCACATGGACACACAGACGGCGGCACCCGGCCGACACACTGAACACTGCACCCATCTGTCGTCTCGTCGAGACACGGGCTCTCCAGCACATGGACACACAGACCGCGGCACCTGGCCGACACACTGAACACTGCACCCATCTGTCGTCTCGTCAAAACACGGGCTCTCCATCACATGTACACACAGACGGCGGCACCCGGCCGACACACTGAACACTGCACCCATCTGTCGTCTCGTCGAGACACGGGCTCTCCAGCACATGTACACACAGTCGGAGACACCCGGCAACATCACTGAACACTGCACTCATCTGTCGTCTCGTCGGTACACGGGCTCTCCAGCACATGTACACACAGTCGGCAACACCCGGCCGACACACTGAACACTGCACCCATCTGTCGTCTCGTCGAGACACGGGCTCTCCAGCACATGTACACACAGTCGGAGACACCCGGCAACAACACTGAACACTGCACTCATCTGTCGTCTCGTCGAGACACGGGCTCTCCATCACATGGACACACAGTCGGCGGCACCCGGCGATGGAGTACAAACAGCTGCGCAGCCGTCTCCGGCATCGCGACCGGTGTCAGCTGCGAAGAGCCGTCTACCGCTGCGGCCAGGCGCGCGCCGAGAGCTTGTCTCGTCGGTGGAAGCCGCCACTCACAGTCGGGCCTCACCGTCCATTCTGAGTACAGCCAGACTGTTTCTCGTCGACGGTCTCGAGCGGGACTGGGCGTGAGCAGTGGTCCGAGAGGGGACAACAGAGACCGTCCCCTCGCTGACGGTCGCCGCCGGCAGCGGGTTTGTCTCTTCAGCGGAGTCGAACGGCGCGGCGGCGACGCCCGCGCCTCCGCGATGCCACGCAGATGCCGGGCTGCTCACCATTCTCAGCGTTGCCTGCTCTATCCCCAGTGCCGCCCAGTCGCACGACCACATCGAAAACGCAACGTTGCTCCACCGCTCTCGCGCAGCTCACACAGGCGCCGGGCGAGCGCACAGTCGCGATACAGGTGACTGCGACCGCGCGGCGTCAGTGTGAAGGTGATTGTGTTTGGGTGTGATGACACGCACCCCGAGTATCAAATGCGGAATTGTATGGCACAATGACGACGGCGTGCCCCGGGCTGACGGAAAGGCGCTCGCCGGCGCCGGGGTGGCGGCGCGCTCGGCTCGAAACACCGCCGATGGAGTGTTCCGCGCACACGGCGCGACACGCGGCTCGCCGACGCGTTCATCAGCCGGCCACCCGACCGTCGCGTCTTCAGCGGTGACTTCAGCTCAGGAGGGGCCCGCTGAGCTGGGCAGGCGGCCGGGGCCGTGTCTACGGGCGGCAGGCGTCAGCGCGAGGCCGGCCTACAGCGACGAGCCGCCGATCTTGATGCGCTTGGTGTCGGTGCTGGAGGCGGTGTTGGCTGATCGTCCGCAGGGTGACGTCAGCCGGATGTGCTCGGCCAGCGTGGAGCCGGTGCGCGCGCTGGCCGCCCGCCGCTCGCTGCAGCACAGCGAACGCACCGCCCCACGGAAATTCTGACCCGACACACAGTACAGCAGGAAGTTGATGGCGAAATTCAGCTCGAACATGGTGTGGGCGACTATTTGCAGCGCCCGCGGACCCGGCATGGGATTCCAATTGGCCAGCATCTGCAACAAACAGCGAGGGTCTGAACAGGCGGCATTTCGTGGGCGGTGTGTGTCAGCGGAGGGATTGTCATGGGCCGTCGGCGGTGGGAGGGGGACTGTCGTGGGCCGTCAGCATTGGCAGAGGGTCTGTCGTGGGCCGTCAGCAGTGGCAAGGGGTCTGTCGTAGACGGTCTATGGTGCAGGTGGCACGCCACAGGAATGACTGGGTGGTTTGCCAGCTGTCGGCCCGCCGCCCGCAACCAATTTCAGATGAGGGGCGGCCGAAGCACCAGGTGATCCGACTGACCCCGAGCCCACAGTCACCCGCGAACCGAATATGGTCCCCGAACTGCATATGAGGAAACCAAAATTGAATGCTAAATCGCTGGGCGGGCCGCATACTCAGCATTATTACCGTTAGCACACATGGTGAGGTTATGAATGCCATCGGACGTTGAAATGTGCGTCCGTCATCGCACATATTGCACGTGCAGTTGCCATTATACGCATTTCACGCAAGACCATTATCTTACTATAGCTCAACAGAAAAGGTATCGTATCTCCTCCCATCTCATCCCCTCTCTCCTGTGCGCTTCATGTCACTGTGTGCTGTTGTGCTGCTTTCCATACCAGCTTTGGTGTTTTCCAGCGTGCTCATGTGTACTCATTTCAGACTGATTTTGCATCATTTCCCATACCTCATTAGATCAACACCCTTTAGTCGCTCTGGATAATTTCCTCTTGTACCGTCAGCTGTGCAAATGTGTGTACGACAGGACTAGTGATAGCTATGTGAACTCGATTACCCGTGCCGTTGTTCTTCCCTTAAACGTGCAAAGCAATCCCGACATGGTACCAGTGCGCTCGCTTGGGACTCTTGTCAGCCGCAGCGGTGCGTGCACGCCGGAGCACGCCCGACTCACAGCGCGCCAGTCGGGTGTGTTGGGCGACAGTGACGCTCGGCCCAGTGAGCCGCAACGGGCGACCTAGTTAAACACGCGACACAATGGGCACCAGCAGCAGCGCCGCCCGTCATAGCGAAACACGCCGCCGCTGGGCGCCACGCTACACGCAGACTATGCAACAGCCGTCACAGCCCACATAGCTCCCAGTCTCATAGCCCCCCACAGCAGTGATAAATTATTCGTGAAAGAGGGTGGAATATACCACTTTCGGAACACTGAATTGACATCCCTCCCAACTGAGTATCGACATCGTGCTTCGTGATGAGTCGTTATGAGCTCTTCATACCTAATTTCTAACAGTACCTTGTTGATAAATATCATGCTGATGCTTGCTATTACAGATTGTGATGCACGAACATCTCTTAGCACAAATCCATGATTACCTATGATGTGGTCTGTTGTACAATATCAATTGATAAGGATAGGTATTTTGTATCATTCTCGTTAAAATAGTTACCCCTAGATTAGGTATCTCCAAAGAAAGGAAAAGGTGCATGTAGGAACTTTGGGTTCTTTTACGATGCATTCAACCGCTTGGTCATATAGCGTCACCAACCTCTCACGCCGATTGGTCGAGGGTGGACTCGGTAAACGCCGTCGGCTGTGAGATTCGAACCCATAATCTTGCGATCAAGAGTCCGACGCTCATGTGCATGTAGGAGTACTCTGTTGAATTAACATTGTGCTTGAAGAACTTATAACTTATGTTAAGGGACATCATTTCCATGGCGAATTTCGTCATCCTACTGTACTCATTTCGACATCTCACACCTAACGAAAAACCATTATTTTAACACTGCCTCACAGTCCCACAACCCAGCACAGCCCCCACAGCCCACATAGTCCCCAGTCACATAGCCCCCAGTCACGTAGTCCCTCACGGTTCAACAGCCCAGCACATCCCACATAGCCCCCCCAGTCCCATAACCCCTCACAGTCCCACAACCCAGCACGGCCCGCACAGCCCACAATAGCCCACAACAGCCTGCAACAGCCCAGTCGTGCTGGGCCCAGAACATCACACCACCCAGCAGTGCCGTGCATGCCACGGCACAGACGGCTCCCGCTCAGTCCAGCGTGTCGTCAGGCCGGTCGGACGCGACACGGCCCGGCCGAGGCTACTCACAGCGAGGAACGCCCAGACGCGCGCCGCGTAGAACGGCAGGTTGAGCAGCAGGAACATGGACGACACGATGAGCAGCATCTTGGTGATCTGCTGGCTGTTGGCGCGCGGCGCGCCGCTGCCGCCGGCCGACACGTGCATCGTGCGGCGCACGATCTGCACCTGACAGACGGCGCGCGCAATCCGCACGTTCAGCGCCACGATCAGCACGAACGGCAGCACAAGCGTGGCCAGCACGTCGGCGCCCATCAGCCAGAACGCTACGGCCGAGAAGCGCGCGGCGTCCACGTCACAGACGACGCGGTGCTCGCGGGGGACCGCCACTGGCCGGGTGATGACCAGCACGTAGCTGTTGGCGACGGCGGCGGCAGCCGTCAGGCCGGCCACCAGCAGCTTGGCGCGGTGCGCCGTGCAGAAGCTGGTGCGGTGCAGCGGGTAGCACACGGCCACGAACCGCTCCACGGTGAACGCCACCACCAGCCAGGCGCTGAGGAAGCTGCAGCAGCTGCCCGTGTACTGCGTCAGCTGGCACGCCACCGGCTGCACGAACAGCGGCACGTCCACGTGCTCCAGCCAGGCCACCAGCTGCGCTAGCAGGAAGCCCGTGTCGGAGGCGGCCAGCGCCAGCAGGTAGTAGCTGGACGACTGGCTGCGCAGCTTGGTCAAGCACAGCACCATCATTGAGGCCACGTTGCCGCACGTGCCCAGCACGACGATCAGCGGCGTGTAGTAGAACCGCAGGTCGCGCAGCACGTCCTCGGCCAGCTGGGTGCCGGTCGGCAGCGGCTCGCGCACGTCGGGCGTCGCCGAGTCGGTCACGTTCATCGTCATCATCTGGCGCTGGCGGGGGTCGGTCCCGGCCGCCGCTCGTCGGCCGCGGTCGCAAGCTGGCGCGCGCTGCCCGTATGCGTCGGACGCTACTCGCCGCGACCGTCGGCCGTCGGCGTCGGCGGAGCTGTGCCGTCACGTCGGTGGCGATGGCGAGGTGAGCCGTGGCGGTGCGCAGGCGTCGGCTCAGCGGCAGCCGCCAACGCATCAGGTGGTGATGTTCACGACAGGCTGCTGCTCAGCGGCAGCCGTCTTGTGACTTGCCGTTGCCACGACATCCAGCGCCAGTCAGTGACGCAGTACGCCGACATGATCACTTGCCGTTGCCAGGACAACCTACGTCAGTCAGTGATGCAGTACGCCGACATGATCAGTTGCCGTTGCCAGGACAACCAACGTCAGTCGGTGATGCAGTACGCCGACATGATCACTTGCCGTTGCCACGACAACCAACGTCAGTTGGTGACTCAGTACACCGACATGATCACTTGTAGACTCAGGGATCTCAAGGCAGACACGGGAACTGACATCGATGCCGTCGGTGTCGACTTCGATGCTGCGTCGCATGAAGTAGTGAAAGGATCATGGTGAGGTAGGCACCTAATGCAGAATGGGTGTATAGTTATGGATTGATGGAAGTGTTCTCATAATAGATGACGTATATGTATGCGACCGCGCTTAACAATTGCGTCTGCACGAGAAACAAATGGCAAACGTGACAGTGCGAAGATGAAACGTCAAAGCTAAGCTGCCGATGCTTCATGTCACCCATCTTCGTTTTGAGTACTCATTGCCCCGTTCACTTTCCAGTTGCAAAATGAAGGGTGCTGTTCGCCGTGTTCCGCAAAGCTCACTTTAGTTCACTTGAGAGCCAAACTTCTCGCATTTCCACGTTTGATGACCGGAATTCATTGAGTACAAATTGTGATGTGTGTGGTCGAGTGGCGAAATGAACTGACGTGCCTAGGACGGTGCAGCGATGTCGAAGGCACAAGTCCAGATCCATGCATCTCTGTGACTGCCCCTTGATGAACACGTGCTAGGACGCCAGGAGTCGAAAGATATTGTTATATTGTTACAAGTTAAGATGTTATTGTTCATATGACCTATTGTGAAGAAGAGCTTGCTGCGTGAACCCGGGCCCAACAACCCGATCCGTGAATTCCAGTACAACGGCAGAATTTTGACCGGGTGTTTAACATGCCGTCGACGCACCGACACGGCCGCCCCGCTAGCTCATCTCCGGCCTTATGGAGCCAGTTACCAACTAACCCTCCCAGTCGGGTGGGGGGCAGTCGCTTGCTAATTGCAAGCGAACGCGTGAAGCGACTCGAACAATGTCTTGCCAAGACAGTGGAGACCAATGTAGGCTAGGTTCGCCAACTGAGGTTTCAGAGTACTTAGTTTCGGCTTTGCGGCATTTTTAACTACTGGCTTCCGCTACGACTTTAACCTCGTGGCATTTATTCCCTCTTAACTTCGGTTTGTTAATATATTGTAGCTTCATATTCGAAGCGATAAGCCTGGCTTCGGGTATTCTTACTTAATGATATAGATATATATATATATATATATACATATTTATATATATATATATATATATATATATATATATATATATATATATGTATATTATATATATATATTCTATAATATATTATAATATAATTGTTATACTATATATAACTATTGTATTATTTTTATAATATTTGAAATAAGGGACGATTGTGTGAGTGGGTATTTAAGGGATGCAGTGTTTGAGGGATGCATTCTCCCTATAATCCTTACACATTCATCCTCTTGATATGTGAAGTTCCTACTAGCAGATCTGGGGGGGGGGGGGACGGAACTCCCGAAACTGCCTGAAGCCGTCCAAGCTATTTTTGGCCCCTCCCATGTATGGATGTAAAATGACCTCAGGATACCAGTTTGACGGTACATACCAGGGTATATTTAACACAAAATGTTCGGGTTGGGACGCCTGCGACAAGACAAGACAAGATATGCACGAAAACTAATGATATGGTCATGATAGGCGAATTTGCTCCGAAAACCGAATACATGCGCTGGTTCTCCCTAGGCCAATAATATATTATTCGTGAAATATGGTAGAATATACCACCTACTGAACACTAAATCGACATCCTTCCCAAAGAAGTACAGGCATTGAGCTTTTTCATGCCTGCTTGTAAAGTCTGCATGAGTCGTTTCGAGCAATATCCCGTTGGCAAGTATCATACTTT
>JAOTOM010001293.1:42500-64308 GCA_034440615.1 Ashinkailepas kermadecensis
TGCGATTCTTTAGTATGGAGGTAGCGGCCAGTATGGCCACTGGTTCAGCAGTGAAGATGGTAAAGTAACCCGGTGGATATTTGAAAATCCAACAAGTCCAGTGATGCCGATTCGTACTTTGTCATGTTTTTTTTTTTAAAAACCCATTCATGAATACTAGTGTCTTGTGGTTGTGGAGATCGGCGTATTCGTGGAAGGTGCAAATAATTTGAGCCGGCGTGATATTTTACTTCTTTTCCGAGTTGAAGTGTTTACTTCCCAGTCACCTTTGTTTGACTAGGAATACAGCATGGGCCTGTGGGTGATCGAGCTGCAGTGGTTGACATTATGAGGTTGATAATTATAAGAGCCGTGGAAATTTGAACACTAAATGGTGGGAGTTTGCGCCCAAACCTGCTCCTGTCCTATCTGTCAGGCCGAAAGTACCGCTGTACCGAGTGGTGTTCAATGGATTTGATTTTGGTGTGGTAGCGGCACAGCCGTTGTGTCCTGAAGCGAAGGGCCTGAGTGACGTCCGGATGTCGTCTGAGTCTACTAGAAGACTAGCTACGGATGTACAGCTGAGGGCTCCTGTGGCTGCTCACACGTAACGTCAAACATCTGCTCATGCACTGCACCAAGTACGCGAACGCGAGACAACATGTCACAATCTACTACACCACATACATCCCACTAAACATAACCACTCTCCTCAAAGACGACCACACAGCATTACACGCACACCATTTTCTACCAACAGCATGCCTTGTTCATGAATTGTGATAAAAGAGAAAAGGAACGGAGCAAATGACAGATACGTTAAAAAGAAAAAGGAAACACGAATAAAAATGATTTATAAAAACCCAAAGCGTCAAAGAGAAAACAAAAACACCACAGAGCATCTTATGCAACAGAGCAACAAGTTCCACCACAGAGCATCTTCTGTTTTTGCAAAGCTAGATGAAGATGTGAGATCACCCGTTTCCATCCCACCCTCTGCACCCCATACTTCAAACCTGCACCGACCGGACTGGCAACTCATCTCTACTCCATGATCTGCCTGTCAGTGAATATGCAACTCCGGACCGGCAAATTGACTGATCCCTACTCATCTCTACTCGTCTACTATCTCAAAGACACCATTCGACTTCTCTCCACGTCGATTCACTTCGAGTCACCTCTACTATTCCTTTATCGTCTGCTATCCTCAGTTCGATACTCCTGGCTCTACACTGTAAACCAAATATACCACCCATGGCTTAACAAACCATGCACACGCTAGTGGCATAGCATGCATCAAGTTACTTTGCAATGCTAAGGTTCGTTTAATGATGACAGACGTGTTGTGAATGAGCACTACACGGCCTGCACAAGTACACTGGCATAGTTAATTAATTACATCCGAAGCCATGCCACGTAAATGAGCAAGGCATACATTCATCTAAAGAACAAATTCTTGCCATGTGGGTTAACCAGCACCTACATTGTGCTGGTAAGGTCACATGCCAAATGACTAGGGTGCTCCTTGCAAGGATTAAATGCACCAGTGCGGAACAAGCTTCTTACTTGAGTGATCAGTTCAGCTTTTAAGATCTCACATGCCGGACACATGTTAAGTAACCACCGAGTGATCCATTGACAAGCTACAAACCACACATTCGTTTTCGACTCGTTTCGAAAATAGCGTGGTGAACTTTTCAGCCCGCCATCTTTGATTCAGTTTCAGAGTGAGGTGGAACGGACTGCCAGTGCGAACCACAATGGTAAGCAGTGGTGTTGTTTTATATGTTTTTGGGGTTGCAAGTGCCCCCTCGATGTTGGCTTTGTCCCTCCCCAGATAAGTTCAACTTTTAACATGGGACCCTAAGGAGTGTGCCCCCCTAATCCATTTGTATTTCCTGCCCATTGCCTTCATGTATTTTTCCTCTCCAATAATTTTCAGAATCAACACCCGTGATATTATTGCATTTTGAACTGCAAGTGATGAATGTTGGTGGAGCACTTTATGAGATAAATTCGGCATCATGAAGTAAGTGATACAGAATTAGCACGATTCCCAAAAATTTGCAAATTTGGATGGAAGATGACACCAAGAGGAAATTGATGTCTGCCCATCATACTTGAAGCTCAATTATGCACCCTCATCTTTTGATATGCACAATCAATTTGTGTTCCTTTCTTAGGGACACAATAAAATGCATGTGCTTGGCAAATGAGCATCCTATTTAATTTTAGCCCAGTCTGGAGTCCCAACATCCTTCTATTCAATGGCATGGCTTTATGTCCCATATGGATTTTTGGGTCGGTTTTATGCCACACTCCAGCATAAGTATAATTTTGGAACACTGAAGCAAAGCCTCACCTGCCATGTTCCTCCACAGTAAGATATTTGGTATTATTATGCTTTAATGTATTCACGAGACAAGTTTTACATATTTGTATTTCATAATGCAAAGAAAAGGGCTAGGCTTGGCTAGTATAGGTAAGGTTAGTAAGTTTTTTTAATTCAAAATCCCAAAAGACATGAGGGGTTATCCCGGGGGGGGGGTATGTGAAGAGGGGGTATCCGAATACCTAAGACATCATTCAATGAACGGCTCTGTCGCTTCCTCGGAATGGCCGAACCAGTAATTGTACGGTGTTTACAGAGTGTAAAAATTTACAAGCTATCCATATTTAAACATTTAAACAGCTTCTTTTAATGGAAATCCTGTAACCGCTCACCAAGAGCAAATTTAAACAGATAATTATTTCGTAGTGGTGTTATGTATTCCGAACACGAGAATGTGGGTGTTCTGGATTACAAACACTAAGTGTGCTGTTTCCCGAACACTTTAATTAATGTTGTATATCCCCCACAGGAATGTTTTATTTCATGACGAAGGCTCATTTTTGGGTCTGTGGCAACTTTTCTGATCACAAGCCTTGGCACATTTATTATTGAACGACTGTGTATGAGATGCAGATGTTCATAGATCTATAAGTAGATCACATCTGACTTGAGGTATGTGTGGTGTTTTAATACATCCAACACATAAGGGAGTATATGGGGGTATGTGAAGAGCGGGTATTCGAACACATAAGACATCATTAAATGAATGGCTGTACAACTTCCTCAGAATAGCCGAACCAGTAATTGTACGGTGCTTACAGAATGCAACAAAAAATATCAAGCTATCCATATTTAAAGTTTCCTTAATGGAAGTCCCGTAACCGCTCACAAAGAGCAACTTTAAAGCAAACAATTATTTCGTAGTAGTGTTTTGTATTCCGAACACGAATATGTCGGTGTGCTGGATTACGAACACTAAGTGTGCTGTTTCCCGAACATTTCAATGAATATAGTATATCTCTCGCATACATGTTTTATTTCACGATGACAGCTCATGTTTAGCTTTGTGGCACATATTATGATCACAAGCTTTGGTACATCTCTTATTGAACGGCAGTACATGACCTTGGTAGAGGAGGATATAGAAAGTATACTGGACGTCCGATTGCCTATATTTTATTTTTAGTTTTTATTGAAGAAGTTGCACCCGATCTGACCGAATAGTCAGGACGGTCGCTTAATGTGTACTTGCCACTCAGGCAATACTCGGAGCAGGCCCCCCCCCCCAGTAGAAAATTCCTAGTGGGGACACGGGCAAATCCAGAAATTAGATCGTGGGCATTCGTCTGAAGGGAAAACTATTTTCAAATCACATCAGAAGACATCATAAAACAAATTGATAGGTAGGTAAGCAACCATTCATTTGGGAAATCCTGTTTAATTTAATCACATTTAGGTAATTCAACATCATTAGGTTTTAGGTGATCCAATCATGGATCATGTACGCCTGGAGTGGAAACCAACAGCTGTTATCTATCAGTAGGTTTTAGGCAATCCAACATGAGTAGGTTTGGCAAATTTGTGCTTGAAGATATTTTTTAAAATACTGAATTCAACATAAGGGAT
This sequence comes from Ashinkailepas kermadecensis, assembly GCA_034440615.1. NCBI lineage: Eukaryota > Metazoa > Arthropoda > Thecostraca > Neolepadidae > Ashinkailepas > Ashinkailepas kermadecensis. The sequence goes on from JAOTOM010001293.1 coordinate 46,438, forward strand.
AGTGATACACAATCATCTCGCAAACCAATTCCAGGCATAGGCGTAGGAACGTCTAAAAAAAAGTGGGTGGGCCAGGTCAACAGCAGAGGCGTACCCAGGAATTTCGTAAAGTATCATAGTTGAACATTTTTAGATAGAGAACCCGATAATTTTAATAGTGAGCACACAACTTTCACCGCTATGGGGGGGGGGGGGGGGGGGGGGGGGGCGGCCCCCTGGGCGCGCCTATGGCTACCAGCAACATGTGGTACTATCATCAATATCAACTATCATCACAGCATAAGTACTTTCAAATTCACACTTCTCGCTGAACATGTAGCTCTTCAAGACTGGTGAATTTAATAATAGTTTCATCTTTTTGGTGGAAGGGAAATCATTAGTACCTATTTCTGTTGAATTAAAATGTATTCAACTTCCGTTATGTGCGTGTGTGTGGGGAGTGCACGCTCATTACAGCCTCACTAATGGATATGTGGTGTGCCCTAGTTTCCATGAATTAGTACTTTACGTCACTAAGATGTCCCCCTTGTAAATGTTCACTGATGTTGGTGAGGAGAAATAATGAGCAAAAACGTAGTTTACTTGCTGCCCCATGGCAAAGGAAGTCTCATGATTGATGCTGGAGAGGATGAGAAACGGGAAACGCGGGTGATCGCTGATTGGAAATTCTTTGATCCGGTGTGTGACAGACCAAGATTGGCAGGCTAACAAACAGACTGGGGAGAAGAAAAACGCAATAATTAAAAATGCATGGTACGGTGTTCATCCTCAGGGCTTAACTCGAACACATAGGTGATCAGGCAACTCTATCATCCCTGTATATCATCCCTCTATCATCCCTACCATCATGCATCTTAGAATATCCGCCACTTCAAACGAAATGCTGCAACTACGTCATGTGGCACCAGGCTGAAACGGAATATAACCGCTTATTTTGGGGACCAACAATTCAGTGCAGAATAGCTGACAGCTGACAACACACGGCACCTCATAAAGTCATAACGTGTTCAGACTTAAGAGACACAAGGCCCTATCCTGAATTAAATTCGATAATTAGTTCTCTTCTTCTCACGTTTTCTGGTGTGTAAGAAATCCGGATAACCGCTGAGCTTTGATTCACCTCATCTCTTTGGTTAAATACGCTCCCAAATTGTCTACCGAACTTAGGCTCTAGTTAGGTGTTCTTTTTTTAACCTCTCCGTTTTTCTTTGTCTACGGATGCGTTTTAGGGCTCCAGCCAATTTTTGTACGGGCCCCAGCACATTTTTGCGACCCGGCTTTAAAAAAGAAATTTGTTGTTTTCTGTTGTGCATCGACGATATTTTTTATGTATCGTCGCGTATTCGCAGACCCCGAAGTGTTTCTTTAATACCGGTCTTTGTGTTCCTTATCTTGGACCGTGTCTCCAGCAGCAGTCGTCAGCAGGCCCCGTTGTGTTTTGCTTTTTTAACTCCCGGTGTGTTTATTTAGAGGTGCAACACATGTTTTGGGGTCCTGCCGAATCTTGCCGGACTAAGTACACTTTGAAGGGCCCTGTACATTTTCTTTCTCCAGTTGTGCTCTTAGGGTCCCACTGTGTTTATTTGGGGTTCCTTGCTCACATTTGTGGGACCGCAGTACGATATTGGGGGCTCCGGTATAATTTCTCGAGGTCCCGTCGCGACTTTTCGGGCCCAGGCGCGTGGTTCCGGGGGATCCGACGCAGTGTTCTGTGCTCGACGCAATTTTTGATGACTTCTGAATTATGTAAAGTTCGAGCCACGCCCTGATTTTTCGGGCCCCCGGGGACATTTTTTATTCTGTCCCGCCGCGATTTGTTTAAGCTCCGTTACGTTTTTCGGGGCCGTATGCGATTTGGTAAGGCATATGGTGGTATGTTTGGGCTAATGAGATATTTTTTCTGGCTCGAACATTTATTTTTTGTAATCACTTTATTTTGGGAGACTCCGGCTTAATTCTTGTTGGGTTCCGATGCGATTTTGTGGCTACGCTGTGCTTATTTGGGGCCATGGACAAGTTTTGGGAGCCCCGAGGGGATTTTTTTATGACCCGACCACAATTTATGGGCCCACAGACAAGAATATTTGGTCCCAAGCGCGATATTTGAGGGGCTTGGCGCTAGTTCGCGGGGCGCGTTGTAATTATCTGGGCCCCGGCGCGATTTTGGCGTTCCCGGCGCAAATTTTCGGGCCCTGTGCAAGTTTTTTGGTGCCCATTGTATTTATTTATAACCGCTAATTTTGGGTGACCAGACGCGAATTTATGGGGCCCCAGAACACTTTTTGTGGACCCCGGAGAGTTTCTTGGGTTCTTCGGAGCCCAACTCTTCAGGATGGAGGGGGGGAGATTTTCCTCTTTAGTATGCCACTGCGGCTGCTCAACGTGTTTTTTTTTTAGGTCCTCAGTCCCGAAAGAAAGTCCTCAGGAGAACTTTCATTCGGGACCTGTTCTGGATTTTCCGGTGCTCAGGTCGACTCGATAAACACCCTTTGTGATTTCTTGGGGTTGACTTCTATTTTTGTAAGCCTGCTGCGCGATATTTGTGGGCCCCGGTACAATTCTTCGGGCTTCCGGTGCATTTTTTTCGGTGCTCCAACGTGCTCTCTGTGCTCTCGATGACCAACGACCATAAAAGCAATCCATACATAAATTTGACATGCACATGCAGCTTACAAGCTTCTCAGAAGATTCACTTTCCTTTTGCAAAGAGGAAGCACACATTCGTGGGCGGTCGTGTCGGCACATTGACGGAACTTTAAGCTCTCAGTCAAAGACCTGCCGTTGAGCTTGAATTCTCGGATCGGGCGGTAGGCCCAGAGTTCACGCAACAAGATCGGCTTACCATATAACTATAATCCACAATGCGACCCCAGTGAATGTGAAGGAAAAATATCCGTGTATATCGTTATTGGGGTTTAGGGGCGCATCAACTGCATAAGTTATTCAGCGCCCATCCGTGTTTATCGTCTAATTATAAGCTCTTTTCCTTTGTGGCATAGAGGAGGCGTGCTGGACCCAGCTCCTGGAGTGCCTCCGTGCTGAGAAGGAGGAGTTCTTCGGGGAAGAGCGACCGGCAACTTACCCAAAGATACTGGAGGAAGATTGAGGCGCATGTCTGAAGATTGTTCGCACATTTGTCGCCATGCCCGTCGGGACCTCAGAGGCTTTCACCACATGGGCTGCAAGCTTCCCTGTCTTTAATCTTAAGTTTCCTCATCGCGGCGGTGCGAGATGCGTCGCAATTCTACTGTACCGACGAGTGTTGGGCATTGTGGTAGGGGCAAAAATGCCACAGGCATCAATGCAGTTTTTAAAAGAAGTAGAGGCCTTAAAAAAAATGAAGGTAGCATTCCCCCACTCCCTCCCTAGTGCGGAGTTCGGAGTGCCGGACTATAACGTGGCCGGCCCTCTCGGAGGGTATCCCCACGGGCTAACCCGCGGTTCCACCCGTGGGCAGTCAGCATGTGTTTTTCCTGCGTTGCCGCAGGCCAGTTGTGTTTTTGGTTATTTCATTTCCTCATGAAATACTTGATAATAGGAAGACTGCTGCAATTTATATAATTATTTTATATTCTTGTATTGACGCACTGATCCAATAAGCTCGTCATCACGGCCACTTGTTGCGCATAATCAAACATGGTTTGGGAAAGGCGGTTTCAGTACAATTTTGGGATCATCAGTTTTTTTTTTAAATTCTGGTGCTATTATATTTTTTTTTATTTTATTCTACAGTGTGGTTTTATTCTTTATATTCTACCAATGTTCACATGTTAATTATGTACACATGTGACCAACCAACCTTAACACGACACTTCTGTGGTACAGTTGACGTAAACACGACCGATGATGACAGGATGCTTGGGGATGAGGAAAGGGCAACAGATCAAAACATTGGAGGGGAGGACAGAGAGATAGAGAGAGGGATAGGGAGGGGAGAGAGGGAGGGGAGAGAGGGGGAGAGAGAGAGAGAGAGAGAGAGAGACATCGACATCATCTCTCTCTCTCTCTCTCTCTCTCTCTCTCTCTCTCTCTCTCTCTCTCTCTGTCTCTGTCTCTGTCTCTCTCTCTCTCTCTCTCTGTCTCTGTCTCTGTCTCTGTCTCTGTCTCTGTCTCTGTCTCTGTCTCTGTCTCTGTCTCTGTCTCTGTCTCTGTCTCTGTCTCTGTCTCTGTCTCTGTCTCTGTCTCTGTCTCTGTCTCTGTCTCTGTCTCTGTCTCTGTCTCTGTCTCTGTCTCTGTCTCTGTCTCTGTCTCTGTCTCTGTCTCTGTCTCTCTCTCTGTCTCTCTCTCTGTCTCTCTCTCTCTCTCTCTCTTCTCTCTCTTCCTCTCTCTTTCTCTCTCTCTCTCTCTCTTTTCCCCTCCAATGTTTTTATATGTTGCCCTTTCCTCATCCCCAAGCATCCTGTCATCATCGGTCGTGTTTACGTCAACTGTACCACAGAAGTGTCGTGGTAGGGTTGGTTGGTCACATGTGTGCATACTTAAAATGCTATGATTTGTCAGTTATTTGCTATCCTTATTATTGCAATCATTTTTAATCCTTACCAGAATAAAAGGAAGTGATGGCGATCCCGAGATGGGGCTGAATCCGGTTTTCCCAAGACCATGTTTGACTAAGCGCTCCAATTAGCGATGATCACGATTATATATCGTAGTCACCAACAGTAACGAGATTACATTAAGCTTATTGAATCAGTGTGTGAAAACAAGAATAAATGACAACTATATAATTTGCAACAGTCTCGCTATTCCCAAACAGTTCAATTCCTGTTCTTAATTTCTGATAGTAGATAGTGTTGTTTCCAGCATTAACCATGAGTAAATGATGATAAGATCTAGCTTTATGATTATGACATTCTAAAAGATTCCAAGCAATTGACTAGATATATTTTGCGACCAAGGAATTATCAATCAGATTGATAATGCCCTGGTGGCGAAATGTATCTGGTGAAGTGTTCGTAATTTTAAAGAATATATCATGAGATATAAGGCTGCATCTGACCATTTACATTTGCATCGGAAGCTCGCCTCCGTGCGATGTACCCTTCCATCAGTTCGTTTGTATTTTCAAAGCATTGCGTCGCCGCCGCTGTCATCATCGCGTGTGCGCTTCTACATTGCACATGTTCAATACATGTATGAATTGCCAAGATATGTAAGACTGCTTGACTGCCGAGATGAAGAACTTCGGGGGTGAGAGGCCGATATCATAGCCGTTATTAAGGAGGAAGATGACAATCTCATTCTCAAGATGGGCGTCGCATTGCCGGAGTTACCTACAGGGACCACGTGCAGTTTGAGCCTTTGTGGTGCTCTGGCATGCAGACATTATGAGACTATCTAGTCCTAGTTAGTGCCGTGAATGCGCGGAGACAGATGAACCGGCCGATTTTGCTTGTGATGCATTGGAATTTCATTGATGTATGCAATGTGTAGCTTCATCAATGTATGTACCATGCAATCTGGATGAAGTCTGAAAGTCTGGATCTGAATGCAGGCCTGAAATGCGAGCTATACTTACTAACAGTGGCGCAGCCAGGATTTTCTTAAGGGGGTCACCCCCCCCCCCAAAAAAAAGCTAAGAAATAGAGAACGTTTCGGCGCGCCACGCGCGGCAAAATTTTGGTTTTAGGTGGTGAAAATATAAAAATGTATTGTTTCGTCTCGTGCATTTTTAGTTGATGGGGAGGGCGCTGCCTCCCCTCCTTGGCTGCGCTTCTGCTTACTAAATCTGTGCTAATTTACTTATGTATACCTAGCTGCACTACAAGCACCGACTTCAGCAACGAACAGAATGCTAGTATAAGTACCTCATTTAGCTTAGTGAATCAACTACCAAGTTAGTTTTGGACTACTTCCTCATTTGTTTATTAACTAGGACCTTGGTAAGCTGACAAGATTATTTTGCTTTTCCTACACACTGGCTAGTTATATCCTAGTTACTTAACAAGGAAAAGGCTCGTTAAATAACGATTCGCAGCAGGAAGAACAAGCACCTAGTAGATACTCTAGGCTACTCCGTGTTGCAGAACGAAGCACAGCCTATGCAAATATGCGTTGACTAGGTACAAGGCAGGGATTGGTCGATTTGGTTTACAGTGTACCACTCAGCCTTACACAGCTAGACACCACACTCATCACAGACCACAGCACAGCATACACAGATCACCAATCACAACACACAGCAACAGCCGACATCACCTACACGGTGGCAGGCTGGTTAAACTCAACAACAGCGGCCCAGAGGGTGGGACGGCGCGTGCACATGCTTCCTGCCATAGGTCGCCCAGCGACACGGAGCGGACGAGTGTCGAACACATCACACAGAAAACATATGTCTGCCGTGGGTGAGGCCTCGTCCTTACTCGTATTGTACGCGGGACTACTGTGCTGGTCCCCGGCACAGTATATGGGTCGCCGCCAGACACATATGACGTCACCGCTTACTGCTGTCGTCGGGCGCCGGTGGAGTGGACTGCTTGCCCGTGTGGTCGCCGCCAGACATATGGCGTCACCGCTTATTGCTGTCGTCAAACGCCGGTGGAGTAGACTGCTTGCCCGTGTGGTCGCCGCCAGACACATATGACGTCACCGCTTACTGCTGTCGTCAGGCGCCGGTGGAGTGGACTGCTTGCCCGTGTGGTCGCCCGCCAGACACATATGACGTCACCGCTTACTGCTGTCGTCAGGCGCCGGTGAAGTAGACTGCTTGCCCGTGTGGTCGCCGCCAGACATATGGCGTCACCGCTTACTGCTGTCGTCAGGCGCCGGTGGAGTAGACGGCTTGCCCTTGTGGTCGCCGCCAGACATATAACGTCACCGCTTACTGCTGTCGTCAGGCGCCGGTGGAGTGGACGGCTTGCCCTTGTGGTCGCCACGCCAGACACATATGACGTCACCGCTTACTGCTGTTAGGCGCCGGGGTAGACTGCTTGCCGTGGTGCGACAGGTTCTGCTGTCGTCAGGCGCTGGTGGAGTGGACGGCTCACCCGTGTGGTCGCCGCGCCAGACACATATGACGTCATAACTTATTGCTGTCGTCAAGCGCTGGTGGAGTGGACGGCTCACCCGTGTGGTCGCCGCGCCAGACACATATGACGTCACCGCTTACTGCTGTCGTCAGGCGCTGGTGGAGTGGACGGCTCACCCTTGTGGTCGCCACGCCAGTTAATGTAAATTGACGTTAACAGTGGGATAGGTCACGATGGTGTTGCCCGTTGATGCAAGCTGCCCTTTACCCGGTGGACAAGTTCGAAGACGGGTTGGATGTCGGGTGTACAGCCAGGGCAATAGTCGGCGTCTGCACAGCTATCCATTAGCTTGTAATGGGCTGCGCTCTGAGGTGCGGACGAACTTTGAACAGCATGGCTTGAAGTAAATTCGGCTCCGGTAGCAACTGAAAATGCCACGATGCACTGCGAAACTGCCACACCAACTGTAGCTAGAAACTGACATTGTATTGCGTTTGTCATTGTTGTATTGGTTTGTTTCGAGGATTAGGAACTTCATCGCTGATGCAGTATCCGCATTGTATCGGGGTGAAATCCGGAATTATTAATAATACGGATATTTCTGAGCCAAGCCAATAATACTATAAGTTAATAGTAGCCAATAGTTAATAGTTAATAGTAGTTAATAGTAGTAATAGTTAATAGCCAGTAGTTAATAGTAGCAAGCCAATAATACTATAATACTATAGGTTGTTAATCACGATTGTTCGGAAAGATTGAGGCTATGCAATTTTATAATTCCCATGTTATCTGCATCTGATGTTGATAGCATGCGTCAAATTCATTGTACGAAAGGAATGTTGTCGATTCCATGACATCCTTGGAAAGTGATGATGCATCGGTGTTCAAGGACATTCCTTTCGGACATGGTTCGGGCATAAGCTCTACCTCGTTCTACCTAAATAATTTCCAATGTGTTGTCATAAAGGGTGTGGGGACGAGTGGTCTAGGGGTAAGATGCTCGTCTCACTATCGAAAGGTTGTGGGTTCGAGTCTCACCTGTCGCTACTCTTCGCCCGCGGCCTGTCGGCGTGAGAGATTGGCGACGCTACATGACTCAACGGTCGACGTGTCGTAAAACCAATAACCAACCAATCATAAAGGGTGGCCAGTATTGGGGTCCGCCATCAGTCGCCACTATGTCTGGTTGACGGCCCGCCATGAACCGTCACTATATCGGGTTGACGGCCCGCCATCAGTCGCCAGTATGTCGGTTTGACGGCCCGCCATCAGTCACCACTATGTCTGGTTGACGACCCGCCACCAACCGCCAGTATGTCGGGTTGACGGCCCGCCATCAGTCGCCACTATGTCGGGTTGATGGTCCGCCACTATGTCTGGTTGACGGCCCGCCACCAACCACCACTATATCGGGTTGACGGCCCGTCACTATGTCTGGTTGACGACCCGCCATTAGCCGCCACTATGTCGGGTTGACGGCCCACCACCAACCGCCACTATGTCGGGTTGACGGCCCGCCACCAACGGCCACTATGTCTGGTTGACGGCCCGCCACTAGCCGCCACTATGAAACCGTTCGTGAAACTGTTGGTCAGATTAACGGAATCGGCATTATTGGTTAATGCTAATGCATTTAGCATGAACTATTTCGCCCAAACTATTAATATCGTGCGATATGTGCCCGCCGTGGTCACATTGGGTTCAAACAGGTGTTGCAGCAGATGCTAAATTATGCACCCGACAGGAGTGCTCACCCAACACTCATTTTTTTAAAGAATTCAGCTGGTCATGTCCGACTGGTTCGGTCTTTCTATCCGGCGACGATCCGTCTTACCTAAGTTGTGGGTCAGGTATGGGACGTTGTCGGGAGCTGCCGGTTCGGCCGCTATGTCCGGCGGCGAGCCGTCTTACCTGAGTTGTGGGTCAGGTATGGGACGTTGTCGGGAGCTGCCGGTTCGGCCGCTATGTCCGGCGGCGATCCGTCTTACCTAAGTTGTGGGCCAGGTATGGGACGTTGTCGGGAGCTGCCGGTTCGGCCGCTATGTCCGGCGGCGAGCCGTCTTACCTGAGTTGTGGGTCAGGTATGGGACGTTGTCGGGAGCTGCCGGTTCGGCCGCTGTGTCCGGCGGCGAGCCGTCTTACCTGAGTTGTGGGCCAGGTATGGGACGTTGTCGGGAGCGGACGACTCGGCCGTAAGTGTTCTCAAATTCCGACAATTTGGTGGAAATTAACCCAAACACTGGTTCGGTGTTTCTATCCGGCGACGATCCGTCTTACCTGAGTTGTGGGTCAGGTATGGGACGTTGTCGGGAGCTGCCGGTTCGGCCGCTATGTCCGGCGGCGAGCCGTCTTACCTGAGTTGTGGGTCAGGTATGGGACGTTGTCGGGAGCTGCCGGTTCGGCCGCTATGTCCGGCGGCGAGCCGTCTTACCTGAGTTGTGGGCCAGGTATGGGACGTTGTCGGGAGCTGCCGGTTCGGCCGCTATGTCCGGCGGCGAGCCGTCTTACCTGAGTTGTGGGCCAGGTATGGGACGTTGTCGGGAGCTGCCGGTTCGGCCGCTATGTCCGGCGGCGAGCCGTCTTACCTGAGTTGTGGGTCAGGTATGGGACGTTGTCGGGAGCTGCCGGTTCGGCCGCTATGTCCGGCGGCGAGCCGTCTTACCTGAGTTGTGGGTCAGGTATGGGACGTTGTCGGGAGCTGCCGGTTCGGCCGCTATGTCCGGCGGCGAGCCGTCTTACCTGAGTTGTGGGTCAGGTATGGGACGTTGTCGGGAGCTGCCGGTTCGGCCGCTATGTCGGCGGCGAGCCGTCTTACCTGAGTTGTGGGTCAGGTATGGGACGTTGTCGGGAGCTGCCGGTTCGGCCGCTATGTCCAGCGGCGAGCCGTCTTACCTGAGTTGTGGGTCAGGTATGGGACGTTGTCGGGAGCGGACGACTCGGCCGTAAGTGTTCTCAAATTCCGACAATTTGGTGGAAATTAACACCAAACACTTCTTGTATCACTTCCGATGTCTTTTCTACATCCTTATCGCGAGATGCTCGTGACGTGACCAACCGCCAATGTATCTCACTATATATGCTATATGTTAGTAACATCAATAGACAATGTATAATGACATCCCACAAAGTTCCACATTAGATACATATGAAGTGTCCACACAGCACTTCCCATTTCACGTTTCACACGAACGTGAGAGCTGTTCCGGTGCCGAAGATTGCTGCAGATCAAAACATTACCCTCTGCGCCATAATCTTATAATGTCTAGCGACTCATGTCAGCCAGCCGACTGATTTAAACGCAGTCCAGAGCCTTTGCATGGTTGCCATGTAGCGACAATGAAGTAAAACAGGATGTAAAATGACGATGTAGAAAAATCCAAGGTTGTACTTTCGTCAACTAGCTGACACCTAACTTCGGAGTTAAGTTGTAGATGAAAGAAACTACAATATTGTGCAGAAGGCAATTAATTAAAACGTAATACTTTCTCTGTTATTCCACACCCTTTTACTATTATGTTGTGCAGTAAAGCGATACTAATATTTATGTTTAATTATGCCGAAATCCATAGTATTGAAGAGCAATCAAGACGGCAAACAACTTGCATTGGATTCAAGGTGTTTGAAGTAAATATTTGACAGATAATTTAACAACTTAGCGAAGCAGAACGGAAAGTCAATGGAATTAAATAGGCGGTTATTGGCTTTGCGACGCGACGCCTTTTTGATTATATTCGCCAATTTCACGCCGATTTGCCACGGGCGAAGAGCAGCGGCAGGTGAGAATTGAACGCACGACATTTCGGTTTGGAGACGGGCACCTTACCTGTACTACCCGTCCATAGTTTAATTGCAACAAGTTCTAGAACCTTCATTTTTTTTTCTAGATTTGACTTCAACTTCACCAAAATAGCCTCATCGCCTGTGATCCGCGGAGCACATCAAACTCAATCCAGCTGGTATTGAGAGTCCATTAGTTGCAGGATGCAAATCGGACACCCGGAGCTCATTGAGCTACTATTCACATTCTTGCACAGCACCAAACTCGAGGAAGTAATTTGAAGTCAAACGCTATCGTCTCCGTCGTCGCAAAACACACACATATAGATTATATCACACTAGGTAGGCAGAGACCGATCCAATTTGGCCTTAACGGACGGTTCTCCATATAAATTGTGCTTGGTTTTTTACCTACGGGTTTTCCAAGCTGCTTGGTTTTTTCACCTTCTCAGGTTTTTCCAAGACTTAACTCAAACATACAACTACACATACAAGGTCGGGCCCGACGCCCACGACTCGCCCTGGACGTCGGGCCTCCGCTTCGCTTTTCAGGTCGCAGGTGGGCAGTGGAGCCTCTCCGCAGGTTACGATGCTGCCCACCCTCCAAGTGTCCTTCAAAGTGTCGTGTATGTATGTATGTATGTGTATGTATATATCGGCCCTTACGCCATGTTCCTTGCTTTTTGGCGTCTCATCTTTCCTGTGTTTCTTATTTGATATAACCGGATGCCACATAAGCCGGATTAAAGTAACTCTTTCTTTAACGTAGCATATCTCTAGCGGATGGCACTTTGCCTCAGCTAAAGATGGAAAAAAAGGAACAAAAAGACTTTCGTCCAGAATCTATAGGATGTGCCCAATAGGCCATTCTAAATTCGTAGCCTGGATGTAGCCCAACCACACAGCCATTTTAAGAGCATGCATAATTTTACTGGTTGCGCGACGCGCTGTTGACGAAGATGAGCTTCGGTTCTTTTGCGACTCATTCGACTGCTACATCATAATATAACGCCTCCAACTACTCACGTCGACCGGTCACGGCCGGACTCTGCAATCACGCCGTGTGTGGGATTCGAGCCCACGATCTTGCGATCAAGAGTCGAGCGCCCTACCGCCGATCGCCGACGGGCTCGGGAGAAACGCATCGTCAATGTGTCGGTATCGGCATCGGTTGTATTGCCGGCTTTGCGTGCAACTTGGGTTGCTTGCCATCCAGTGTTCATATGGTCGTGCCTGTGTGAACAAGAGGGTAGTTGGATGGGTAAAGCACCCTGTTCGTTGGGAAGCTTCAATTCTTGGTTGTTGACTTAGGCAGGCAGTTTTAAGTGCGGATCGAAGCGGTCGATTTGGGTCCCCCTGTGAAGAGCCCTCAAATTTTCCCCGAACAAAAAATCCACAAACCCTGGCCAGTGTGCACATCGAGATTGAAAAATGTTGCTGAGCTGGGACAGGGGACGGTGCGCTCTGCGATCCTATCGGTAGGACAAACGAAAGTCTGCTTTGGGGGATGGGTAAAGTACATGCTTGTCCCCTTCAGCCTTTGGAAGGTGGCATGGTCTCCATGACTCCTCCCTCTTAAGTCGCCAGTTGGCAAAGTATCTTAAACACTGGCCAATGGGTAGATTGAGACCAAGGTGAGGGTGGTAGGTACCTATCTCTTTGAGGTGACCAAAAGACGGCTCCCCGGCCCCACGTTTTCACGGTTTGGTTACCTACCTATTATTGTATAACTATATATGATTATAGGAACCCTGTTGGGCACTCGGCGCATCAATGATTTTCCCCGTGTGCCCGTTCCCTCGCTTGCTATGATTTCTCGAACTCTATTTCGATCACTAACTTAGTGATTTTTTTCCACCGGTGTCACATTTTCCTAAATCCAACACCTAACTGAAAAGGAATTTGAGACCCTGGGCTGTTACGCCCGGCGGCGATCTGTCGTTGCCCGAGTTGCTGGTCAGGTTCGGGGCGTGTTCGGGGCGTGTTCGGGGCGTGTTCGGGCGTTGTCGCGGGCCGGCCCACGTTCGTGCTGTCAGTCGCGACACACAGCCGGCGGCACGACAGACACACAACCGGCGTACCGGCGCCGCACTTCATGTGCCGGTGGCTTCAGGCCGCGGTCGGCAGCCGCGTGAGGCCACGAGTGACTCGAGTGTTGCAATGTGCGCTGCCGGTCTGCTGCCGCCGTGGCCAGCGTGAGGTCAGGTCCACGACGTGGCCGGGAGCGACCGGCTCGGCTGGGTCAGGTCAACGGGGCGTGCCGGGTGGGCCGGAAGTGCGATGTTGCTGGACGCTGCCGGGTGGCGTGCCACTGTCGCATCCTATTCAGCAGGTCGCTATTTTGAAGCCGATACGTGAAACATGTATTCGGAAAGACAATGCGACACACGTTGATACAGCCAGATAGGTCGCAGGGTGAGACGAGCTGAGCAGTGAGCGCTGCTGCGTGCGATGCTTAGCCTTGACACAGTCGGCGGCACCCGGCCGACACACTGAACACTGCACCCATCTGTCGTCTCGTCGAGACACGGGCTCTCCAGCACATGTACACACAGTCGGCAACACCCGGCAACAACACTGAACACTGCACCCATCTGTCGTCTCGTCGATACACGGGCTCTCCAGCACATGTACACACAGTCGGCAACACCCGGCAACAACACTGAACACTGCACCCATCTGTCGTCTCGTCGAGACACGGGCTCTCCATCACATGGACACACAGACGGCGGTACCCGGCCGACACACCGAACACTGCACCCATCTGTCGTCTCGTCGAGACACGGGCTCTCCAGCACATGGACACACAGACGGCGGCACCCGGCCGACACACTGAACACTGCACCCATCTGTCGTCTCGTCGAGACACGGGCTCTCCAGCACATGTACACACAGTCGGCAACACCCGGCAACAACACTGAACACTGCACCCATCTGTCGTCTCGTCGATACACGGGCTCTCCAGCACATGTACACACAGTCGGCAACACCCGGCAACAACACTGAACACTGCACCCATCTGTTGTCTCGTCGAGACACGGGCTCTCCATCACATGGACACACAGACGGCGGTACCCGGCCGACACACCGAACACTGCACCCATCTGTCGTCTCGTCGAGACACGGGCTCTCCAGCACATGGACACACAGACCGCGGCACCCGGCCGACACACTGAACACTGCACCCATCTGTCGTCTCGTCGAGACACGGGCTCCCCCAGCACATGGACACACAGACCGCGGCACCTGGCCGACACACTGAACACTGCACCCATCTGTCGTCTCGTCGAAACACGGGCTGTCCAGCACATGTACACACAGTCGGCGGCACCCGGCCGACACACTGAACACTGCACCCATCTGTCGTCTCGTCGAGACACGGGCTCTCCAGCACATGTGCACACAGTCGGCGGCACCCGGCCGACACACCGAACACTGCACCCATCTGTCGTCTCGTCGAGACACGGGCTCTCCATCACATGTACACACAGACGGCGGCACCCGGCCGACACACCGAACACTTCACCCATCTGTCGTCTCGTCGAGACACGGGCTCTCCAGCACATGGACACACAGACCGCGGCACCCGGCCGACACACTGAACACTGCACCCATCTGTCGTCTCGTCGAGACACGGGCTCTCCAGCACATGTACACACAGTCGGCGGCACCCGGCCGACACACCGAACACTGCACCCATCTGTCGTCTCGTCGAGACACGGGCTCTCCAGCACATGTACACACGGAGAAACCCCCAAAAACAACAAACACAACACCCCCCTTTTGTCTCGTGGAGAAGAGACCGCCCATCACATGGACACACAGTCGGCAACACCCGGCCAACAACACTGAACACTGCACCCATCTGTCGTCTCGTCGAGACACGGGCTCTCCATCACATGTACACAGACGGCGGCACCCGGCCGACACACCGAACACTTCACCCATCTGTCGTCTCGTCGAGACATGGGCTCTCCATCACATGGACACACAGTCGGAGACACCCGGCAGCAACACTGAACACTGCACCCATCTGTCGTCTCGTCGAAACACGGGCTCTCCAGCACATGGACACATAGACCGCGGCACCTGGCCGACACACTGAACACTGCACCCATCTGTCGTCTCGTCGAGACACGGGCTCTCCAGCACATGTGCACACAGTCGGCGGCACCCGGCCGACACACCGAACACTGCACCCATCTGTCGTCTCGTCGAGACACGGGCTCTCCAGCACATGTACACACAGTCGGAGACACCCGTCAACAACACTGAACACTTCACCCATCTGTCGTCTCGTCGAGACACGGGCTCTCCAGCACATGGACACACAGTCGGCGGCACCCGGCGATGGAGTACAAACAGCTGCGCAGCCGTCTCCGGCATCGCGACCGGTGTCAGCTGCGAAGAGCCGTCTACCGCTGCGGCCAGGCGCGCGCCGAGAGCTTGTCTCGTCGGTGGTAGCCGCCACTCACAGTCCGGCCTCACCGTCGATTCTGAGTACAGTCAGACTGTTTCTCGTCGACGATCTCGAGCGGAACTGGGCGTGAGCAGTGGTTCGAGAGGGGACAACAGAGACCGTCCCCTCGCTGACGGTCGCCGCCGGCAGCGGGTTTGTCTCTTCAGCGGAGTCGAACGGCGCGGCGGCGACGCCCGCGCCTCCGCGATGCCACGCAGATGCCGGGCTGCTCACCATTCTCAGCGTTGCCTGCTCTATCCCCAGTGCCGCCCAGTCGCACGACCACATCGAAAACGCAACGTTGCTCCACCGCTCTCGCGCAGCTCACACAGGCGCCGGGCGAGCGCACAGTCGCGATACAGGTTACGGCGACCGCGCGGCGTCAGTGTGAAGGTGATTGTGTGTGGGTGTGATGACACGCACCCCGAGTATCAAATGCGGAATTGTATGGCACGATGACGACGGCGTGCCCCGGGCTGACGGAAAGGCGCTCGCCGGCGCCGGGGTGGCGGCGCGCCCGGCTCGAAACACCGCCGATGGAGTGTTCCGCGCACACGGCGCGACACGCGGCTCGCCGACGCGTTCATCAGCCGGCCACCCGACCGTCGCGTCTTCAGCGGTGACTTCAGCTCAGGAGGGGCCCGCTGAGCTGGGCAGGCGGCCGGGGCCGTGTCTACGGGCGGCAGGCGTCAGCGCGAGGCCGGCCTACAGCGACGAGCCGTCGATCTTGATGCGCTTGGTGTCGGTGCGGGTGGCGGTGTTGGCTGATCGTCCGCAGGGTGACGTCAGCCGGATTTGCTCGGCCGGCGTGGAGCCGGTGCGCGCGCTGGCCGCCCGCCGCTCGCTGCAGCACAGCGAACGCACCGCCCCCCGGAAATTCTGACCCGACACACAGTACAGCAGGAAGTTGATGGCGAAATTCAGCTCGAACATGGTGTGGGCGACTATTTGCAGCGCCCGCGGACCCGGCATGGGATTCCAATTGGCCAGCATCTGCAACAAACAGCGAGGGTTTGAACAGGCGGCATTTCGTGGGCGGTGTGTGTCAGCGGAGGGATTGTCATGGGCCGTCGGCGGTGGGAGGGGGACTGTCGTGGGCCGTCAGCATTGGCAGAGGGTCTGTCGTGGGCCGTCAGCAGTGGCAAGGGGTCTGTCGTAGACGGTCTATGGTGCAGGTGGCACGCCACAGGAATGACTGGGTGGTTTGCCAGCTGTCGGCCCGCCGCCCGCAACCAATTTCAGATGAGGGGCGGCCGAAGCACCAGGTGATCCGACTGACCCCGAGCCCACAGTCACCCGCGAACCGAATATGGTCCCCGAACTGCATATGAGGAAACCAAAATTGAATGCTAAATCGCTGGGCGGGCCGCATACTCAGCATTATTACCGTTAGCACACATGGTGAGGTTATGAATGCCATCGGACGTTGAAATGTGCGTCCGTCATCGCACATATTGCACGTGCAGTTGCCATTATACGCATTTCACGCAAGACCATTATCTTACTATAGCTCAACAGAAAAGGTATCGTATCTCCTCCCATCTCATCCCCTCTCTCCTGTGCGCTTCATGTCACTGTGTGCTGTTGTGCTGCTTTCCATACCAGCTTTGGTGTTTTCCAGCGTGCTCATGTGTACTCATTTCAGACTGATTTTGCATCATTTCCCATACCTCATTAGATCAACACCCTTTAGTCGCTCTGGATAATTTCCTCTTGTACCGTCAGCTGTGCAAATGTGTGTACGACAGGACTAGTGATAGCTATGTGAACTCGATTACCCGTGCCGTTGTTCTTCCCTTAAACGTGCAAAGCAATCCCGACATGGTACCAGTGCGCTCGCTTGGGACTCTTGTCAGCCGCAGCGGTGCGTGCACGCCGGAGCACGCCCGACTCACAGCGCGCCAGTCGGGTGTGTTGGGCGACGAGTGACGCTCGGCCCAGTGAGCCGCAACGGGCGACCTAGTTAAACACGCGACACAATGGGCACCAGCAGCAGCGCCGCCCGTCATAGCGAAACACGCCGCCGCTGGGCGCCACGCTACACGCAGACTATGCAACAGCCGTCACAGCCCACATAGCTCCCAGTCTCATAGCCCCCACAGCAGTGATAAATTATTCGTGAAAGAGGGTGGAATATACCACTTTCGGAACACTGAATTGACATCCCTCCCAACTGAGTATCGACATCGTGCTTCGTGATGAGTCGTTATGAGCTCTTCATACCTAATTTCTAACAGTATCTTGTTGATAAATATCATGCTGATGCTTGCTATTACAGATTGTGATGCACGAACATCTCTTAGCACAAATCCATGATTACCTATGATGTGGTCCTGTTGTACAATATCAATTGATAAGGATAGGTATTTTTGTATCATTCTCGTTAAAATAGTTACCCCTAGATTAGGTATCTCCAAAGAAAGGAAAAGGTGCATGTAGGAACTTGGGTTCTTTTACGATGCATTCAACCGCTATTGGTGTCACCAACCTCTCACGCCGATTGGTCGAGGGTGGACTCGGTAAACGCCGTCGGCTGTGAGATTCGAACCCATAATCTTGCGATCAAGAGTCCGACGCTCATGTGTATAGTAGGAGCACGCTGTTGAATTAACATTGTGTTTGAAGAACTTATAATTTGTTAAGGTTTGGCATCATTTCCATGGCGAA
>JAOTOM010001294.1:0-64323 GCA_034440615.1 Ashinkailepas kermadecensis
CCAGGGGTGTCGATTTTTGAAAAACATTGGGGGGCCGAAGTGCCAACGCACTAGACCCCCCCCCCAAAAAAAAACTCATCGGATTTAGCCCACTATATTTTCAGATCTCAGAAATTCTGATTTTTATTCGACGATGTGTATGTTTATGTTTATTAAGCATCCTCACCAACGGGGAAAATCGTCCAATAACTGGTGAAGTCACATAATTAAAAGAGCAGTGTTCAGTACATGTCAACATAACAACTCTTGGTTGGTTATTGGTTCTACGACACGTCGACCGTTGTGTCATATAGCGTCGCCAATCTCTCACGCCGATTGGTCGCGGGCGAAGAGTAGCGACAGGTGAGACTCGAACTCACCAACATAACAACTCTGAGTAATAGCATGCGACTGCAGTGCCATATAGTGGGCTCGGATCTATCGTCACCGTCACCGTCACCGTCACTGTTACCCTCCTCCTCACTCCACACACCAACAAACACACACCGGCTTAAATAAAAATACTTCAGCGATCAGATGCAGGCTAAAACACACCGGCATTGATGAAGCATCAGAGCACAGCAGACCTGAACGGTGATGACGATGGGTGAAAGTATTTCCTTGGTGCCTAACGTTAGGGAGGGGAATTTTTCCCTTTAGTACGCCACTGCGGCTGCTCAACGTGTTTTTTCCGCAGATTGCACGATCGAGAGTAGAAAGGCCCTTCGGATAATTTTCTTTCGGGACCCATTCTTAATTTTCCGGTGCTCTGGTCGATTCGATGGAGTCTCCTTGTGGTTTTTGTGGTGAAGTCTATTTTTATAAGCCCCCTGCAGGCTATTTTTGGAACCCGGTACGATTCTTCTGGCTCTCGGTGCGTTTTTTCCGGTGCCCAAACAGGTTTCTTTTCCGGCGTCCGACGACTTCTTATTTTGTGGATCTTTGACGCAATTTTTCCGTCCGCAAGGTGACATTCCGGGTATATATTGGTACTTGGGAAGCCAGCTGCAACTTGTGGGGCTCCGGCACGACGTTTTGGCCCCAGTGAGATTTTCAAGAGAAGCGGCGTGAATTTTTTTTTGTCTAAGTGCGATTTTTTGGGGCCCCGTCGTCACTTGTTGGGATCCCTTGCGGTGGCTACGACACGTTTGTGGGGGCCCAACAAGTTTTGTGGGCTTTTGGAGCTATTGTTGAGATCCCAGATTGATTTTCCGTGTCCGGACTGTTTTTCATTTACCCGGCTTCATTTGTTGGGTGATCTCAACGAGACTTTTAGAGCCCCGGTGGGACCTGTCAGGCCTCTGGCGTGATTTTCAGGGGCCCGGGTGATAATTCTTAGTACCCCAGTCTCGGCGTGATTTTCAGGAGGCCCCGGCCCGACCGTTTGTGGCCCCCGTCGTGATTTTCTTGAATCCCGGCACGACTTGTTTGCGGCCCCAACATGATTTTCAGGGGCCCAGGTGCAAACTTTTGAGGCCCCAGCGTCATTATCGGGGCCCCTGCGCTACGTTTGGGGGCCCCCAAAGTGATTTTTCTGAGCCCCGGTGCGATTTTTGGTGGACCGAGTGAAATTTTTAGGGAGCATAGCGCATTTTTTTCCTAAGCTCGGCGGATTCTTGGGGGCCCCACAACCTATCAGGAGGGGGGGGGGGGTGAGGAAACTGCCCACAATTCCCCCTCCCCATTCGGTATGTCACTGTGCCATGCAATGATGCAACATAAGAATCCAGGAATAGTTCATCTGTTTCATCACTCACATGTGATTTCAACTCCCCAGTTATCCAGACAGTTTGAGCAAAAACAAACATCTGCTACATGGATCAGCAAGGATGGATTGTAAGGCAACATGGATACCATGGAATTCCGGTCACAGTAGTTATGCTGCAATACATACCTTCTTCAACAGACTGCTTTGGAGATGGATGAGTTCCTGAAGTTTGGTCAGGGTTGGAGTTGGAGGTGGATGGAGCAACACTGTGAAGGACATAACATATGGTTCAAGAGACTTGTTTCCATTAACAATACAGGGGATGAAGTAACATTTTCATTGACTTCTATGGTTTTCATTGGCTTCATTGACTTCTATGGTGTCCTGAGTAAGTAGGACAATCGAGATGGGTTTCTGTTATATGCATTGTAGAAGCAATGTTATAATGTAGCTTTTATACCCCAGTGAGAATGGTATGGATTCACTCATAAGTGAATTTGCAAACATACTGATATATCAGTTAACAACAATGCAGGGAGCTATGTGATCAACATGGTCTGTGCCCTAAAGCCCAAATAACTAAGTAACAATGCAGGGAATCTGCTGCATAACAGTTTGACCATAAATTAGCCATGATATATGGCATCATACTTCCCATGCTATTTAGAATAGTGAGCTATATTTTGTGTACAAACATCAGGACATTAGAAATGTTAATTAACGTTACACACATCAGTTCCTAACAAGTGTCAGCAATACATTTCCTTCATGTGCTTTAAACATGATTCAAGAAAGCACTGTCCTCGATTTTAAACTTGCAAAAAGAGTGGGCCGCCTGGCATTTTGAGTGCTATTTGAGTGAATTTGCTGTCTTGTTAGTGAACTGACCACTTATTGAGATATAAGTACTTTAACTTTGCCTGCTTCCATCATGAAAATTTGTCATTTTCCAATACATCAGAAATCATGAGAATAACTTCTTGTCCACAAACCGGTGTATGCATTTCTATGAATTTCTCATATTTATTAACACAAATGATGTAGATCTGATCTGCAAATTTATAACTCAGAAAATGTTATCAGCACAGGATTCCATTCCTGAAAATATAGTACTTTCAACATGTTATTGTTCTTTGTGAAGCAATAAGTGCAATGCTCTCATGCAGCATGCAGATGGAGGTTCATCACGTGCACCAGGTAGCACAAAAAGAGATATTATTGCAGTCTAAGGTAACCACAAGACAGGTTTTACACCCATTTTACCTCCACGAATCATTCAAAGGAGCTAGGTTTTGCCTAGTTGCATTAGGCTAGGCTTTTGTTGTTAGTAAATAAAAAAGTCTTCAAAAACGGTTCAAGCTAGATTAGGTTATGTTAGACTTTTTAAGTTGAAAATGTTTGAGAACAAATTTTTTTTTTTGGGGGGGGGGGGGGGGGAATTGGGCATAAAAATAATCATTTCTTGCATGGAAGTCTAGGCTAGGTTAGGTTAGGTTATGTTACATGTTTTTTTTATCTGAACATTATTTTTCATCCTATATTACTCAAATCCAAGCCCCCTTTTCCATGTTATTTTTCCTCACAATTGAAAAGTGTGCATCTGCAGAGGAAATGAGCGGTTACATCATGTTCAGCACATTAACAAACACTGCATTAAAAAAGAAATTCAAAGAAGTCAGAGAGTACCATGAGCTGAAAAATTACCCAAAAAGCCAGGTATTATCACAGTTTAAGGTAACCACAAGACAAGTTTTACACACATTTTACCTCCATGAAGCATACAAAGGGGTTAGGTTTGTCAGGTTAGGTTAGGCTTTTGTTGTAAGTTATAAAAATAATCATTTGTTGGTAAATAATTTTTGTTAATTATTTTTCTACAAAAAAATAATAAACGGTTCAGGCTAGCTTAGGTTAGGTTTTTAAAGTTGGAAATATTTGAGAAAATGCCTCGAAAATTTAAATTAAAAACAATTAATTTCTTGTATGGGAAGTTGAACTATGGTTAACTATGGTAAGGTTATCATACATCTTGAACATTATTTGCATGCTATATTTACTTACTCCACACCCTTTTTTTGTGTTATTTTTTACTCCCAATTGAAAGGCATGCATTTGCAGAAGAAAGGACATTAAATTTGTGCTTTTATGTGTTTTATTCATATTTTTGTATTTAAATTTCCAATGCAATGTTTATGAATGTCACTAAGCTGATGGCACTACTCAGTTTCTGTGCAAATGCTTGTGGTTGTGAGCAGGTTGTGAGCAAAATAACATTAAAAATGGGCTTGGAGTTAGTAACATAGCAATTAAAAGAAATACATTACAAATTCAACATAACCTAACGTAACCTAGCCTAACCTGACCTTGGAGAAAACAACTACAAAAACAAGATTGGGAAAATATATAGCAATTTATGTTCTTGAAATTTTGCAAATGAAAAAACCTAACCCAACCTAATCTAACCAGAATTATTGTGCTTTAAGGTGGTAACTAGGCAAGTTATTACACATTTGCCTCCAGAAAGCAAACAAATGGGCTATGTTTGGTGATGTTAGATTAGTTTAAGTGTTTAAGTTCGACATTTTTTGCAAAAATTGTTCCAAAATTTGAAAGAAATAGATCTTTTTTCTTTAAAAGCAGCTTATGTTAGATTAAGTTAAGTTGGGTTACATTTTTTAATTGTAAAAAAAAATACATTGCTTGAAATTTTGGTAATCTTTACCTTTCGGCCGACACATTATGCCAAGGTTAGTGATTTGTAAAGAGGTGTACCGTGGGGAACAGTGACGTCACAGGAGTCAGGGAAGTGACGTCACAGGAGTCGGGTGTCGGTAAAGATTACCACCTAACCTAGACTAAGATAATGTAGCATAATATACAAAATGTATCATAGCATAATACTAATCTAACCTAACAACCTAACCTAACCGGAAAAACAGAATCCTCCGAAGCCAATTTTTCGGCCATGACGTCATGAAATATATGCGACATTGTATAGGCAACTCTTTACAAATCACTAACCTTGGCAGTATGTGTCGGCCGAAAGGTAAAGATTACCGAAATGTTTACAACTTGATGTTTTGGTTTTATTTTTCTCCAAGGGGAGGTTAACCTAGGTTAGGTTAGGTTATGTTGCATTTTTTTATTTAAAAAAAAAATACTTTACCCTATGTCACCCAATTCAAAGCTTTTTGTTGGTGTTATTTTGCTCACAACCTGAAATGTAGGCATTTGTATAGAAAATGAGTGGTCCCATCATCTGAGTCACATTCATAAACATTGCATTGAAATCATACATTCCACGAATTCATAAAACACCTTAAAACACAAATTTACCAAAATGAGCAGTAACATCATGTTCATCACATTCCTAAACATTGCATGGAAAAAAAATTAATCAGAAATTACCTTAAGCTGTAAATTTGCCAAAAGGTGTGCCAACCCCTGGACGGAAATGCAACACTAGGTGCCCCAATCCTGTGCAGAAAGGGCACTAAGAGCAGTGGAATGAAAATATTAATAAAAGTAAACTAAAAACAGCTGTTCTTGAAGACAAACGTGGTAGTTATGTGATATTAACATGGAAACCCTATGCACAAATCAGAAAAAAGCATGGACTGGACTTTTTCAAGCTTACCTGCCAACTTCTTCAACTACTGTTCCTTTGGGAATTAAATATCAGCAAGCTATTTATTCACTATTTAAAATCACACCAATCCGCAGATACATCAGAATGTGCGAAGTACAAAAAACGAATCAGTACGACGTCACATGAGATTGGCCTCCGGATTAAACACTGCGCGCAATTGCACCACAAATGTCTTACCTCCGTCACATTTGTCACTGTAACCTCAAATTTAGACTTTAGGCGCTGGACTTTCTGTAACTGGAATTTTTCTTTGGATGTTACGATTTTGGATGTTCTGAGGAACGCCCATCACGATTTGTGACATTTAATACGCGCTAGTGTCTATCGATACAAATCGACACCCCTGCTTTGGAGAAAAAAATAGAAGCAAAAATTAAGCAATATATATTCTGAAAATTTTATAAATTGAACAACCGAACCCAACTTACCCGAACCTAATGTCAGCTGCTTTTGAAGGAAAATTTCCGATTTTATTTTATTTTTGAAAATGATTGAACAATTTTTCCAAGGTAAAGAACTAAACTAGCCTAACCTAGCCAAATCGGTATTATTGTGCTTTAAGGTGGTAACAAGACAAGTTTGTACACACATTTGCCTCCATATAGCAAGCAAATGGGTTAGGTTTGGTTAAGTTAGGTTAGTTTAGGTTTTTCAAGTTGGAAAACTTTTTAAAAAAATCCAAAAATGTTTCCCCCAAAAATGGCAAATTATTTGGTAACCTTGCGGTCTAAGGTGTTCTTTTTTTCCTTTAAAACAAAAAAAAATATGCAGAATACCATGTTTATGAGGGTGACTAAGATGATTGGACCCACTTATTTTCTGTGCTTACTTTTCAGGTTGTGAGTAAAATAATGCCAAAATAGGCTTTGAGTTCGGTAACATAGCATAAACATAAATGTTTTTTTTAATGCAACAAAACCTAACCTAGCCTACCCTAACCTATCTTTTGAGAACAAAAAATTAAACTAAATTAAAATGTCACTTAATTTATTTTCTGAAAATTCTCAACCTTAAAAAAGAAACCTAACCGAGCCTAACCTAACCTAAGCTGATTTTGAATAAAAATTATATTTTTGTGAACATGGTTGTAAATTTTTTCGGAAACTTTTGGGTATTATTCTGCTTTAAGGTGGGAACAAGAAAAGTTGTATGAGCGCTGTATGACCAACGCAGTCAATGCGGCCGTAAACCCGAATAACCAACCAACCAACCCAGAAAGATGTAAGCTGTACTTCCACAGTGGAGGGAATTCCAGCTATTTTGTTTGTTTTTGCACACAATTTTACATTTTTCAGCAAAAGGTGGAGAGTCAGTCCACTATCTAATCCAAATCTGTTTCTATTCAGTACAAAATGTGCTGGTTAACATCAATGTTTCTACTTAGCATGGGGTTTTTCATTTTTTCCCTTTAGCTTTCTTATCAGCATAAAATAGCATAGGTTATTGGGGGGGCAAATCAACATGGGGGGGGGCAAGATCAACATTGGTGGGGCCATAGCCCCCACAAAAGGATACAAATCGACGCCCCTGCATACATGCATGCTTTTGCACTTATCAAAATTTAATTTCATCTGCCATTTTTTGGACCACTACACAAGCTCTTCTAAGTCTTTCTGTAGCATGTACCTAGGTGCCTAGGTACCAGGTAAATATCAAGCTGATAGTGTGATGAGTGGGCTGTTGAGGTTAATTATAGTTTGTATATCCACACTCTCAATGATAACTGATTGTTGTTCACGGGACTGGATTGTATGCAAGTTTGACAATGACAATTGGTTTTTGTGCACACCATTTTGAATTTTGTAGCAAAAGGTGGAGAGTCAGTCCACTATCTAACCCAAATCTTTTTTTTCATTACAAAATGTGCTGGTTAACATCAACTACATTTTCTATGTACCTAGCATGGTGTTTTCCTTCTTTTTTCCTTAAACTTTTTATCAGCATAAAAATAGCATATGTTATTGGGGAGGCCCAAATCAACATTGGGGGGGGGGCAAGATCAACATTGGTGGGGCCCTGGCCCCCACAAAAGGATACAAATCGACGCCCCTGCCATCTAGACATTAGGGGGATGTCCCCATCCTAGCCCCGCCTTCAGCGCCTAAAATATCACACAAACTATAACGTAAAATTCCCTTTACGTAAACGTTCACATGCCTGCACCTTGATCGCAAACACCCGCTTTTATAGTCAGACATGTAGCGTACTCGCTTCAAAAGTGGCGCAAATGACCTCTGTGGTCCGGTACGCCTAAAAAATCACTCCCCCACCCATGTGCAGTGAAATTGAAACTTGCCTGATGCTTCAAATTTCTGCAATATACGAATAAAAACCTGTGACGTCATCAAGGTTTGAATGCGAACTTTGGTGTACCTTTTAAAATAATGGTATTTTTGCGGCGTTTAATAATGGTGTTTTTGCGGCGTACGAGACATTGGTCTTGTCAAGGCTATTTCTTGTATAGCATTGGTCTTGTATGACTAAGGTTTGCTTAAAAGTCATGTGAGCCACAGCTTTTTTTTCTTTTTTTTTATTATTATTTTAGGAATACCATTTATAATGCAGTGGCCATGCAGCTTCTTGCTGACTTTTCTCTGTCATGGTATCATAAGCTGGCAGATTTGCCCACACATGGCTCTCGTTTTTCCCCATATCAATATTTAATGCATGCATTGTCATTGGGCATGTAGGTAGGTACCTAGGTAAATATCAAGCTGATGGTGTGATAGGTGGGCTGCTGAAGATAATTATAGTTTGCATATCCACAATCTCAATGATGATTGTCATTGGTGTTCACTGGACAATGCAAGTTTGACAATGACTGGAAATTAAGAATGGATTTTTTCCTGTTTAAGCTCATATGCATGTGGTTTTGCCATTGGTGGCATGTACAAACATCAGTATGACAATCCAATTGTTGTTTTGTGGCTTAACATTTTTTAAAAAGACAATCTGGTTTAAAATGCATCATCATCGAATCTTAACATTGTATGCTGTAAGTTTTCCTTCCACAGTGGAGGGAAATCTAGCTATTTTGTTTTTTTTTGCACATAATTTTGAATTGTGTAGCAAAAGTTGGATACTCAGTCCACTATCTAATCCAAATCTGTTCTTTTTCAGTACAAAATGTGCTGGTTAACATCAACTAAGTTTTATATATACCTAACACAGTGTTTTTCTTCTTTTTTTTCTTTAGCTTTTTATCAGCATAAAAATAGCATGGGTTATTGGGGGGGCCCAAATCAACATTGGGGGGCCAAGATCAGCATTGGGGGGGCCATGGCCCCCGCAAAAGGATACAAATCGACGCCCCTGCACACACAACAAAAACACAAACAAAAAAAACAAAGTAACAAAGGCTCAAAGGTAGCAATCAGTTGCAAAAGGAACTTCGGCGCATGATGACTGGTTGGACAAGTTATCTGAGCAAAAAATATTATTGCCGAAAGAAAAACAGTTAACCTTGACAATGAAAAAAACGGCAAGCGGTAGCGCTCAGAAACTTGGAACACTTTTCCACACATCAATTTGGCATGATGTGTGGAAATTTTGGGGTCAGGTCATCTACGGTCAACGAGTTATTCAAGGTCAAGCGAGGTCACCTCCGAAAAGTTCAATCAGTCGTCACACTTTAATGGACAAAGGTATTGGAATGCAAATGTCAGCGTTTGCTTATCTTTAGGGATGCAACAAAACTCACCAGAGGAATTCTTGAAGTTTTCGTTTTTGATGACGTATTAGTTTTGCAATATTTGCTCATCATGAATAAAATCAAAGACTCTGGTTAAAGTAAGTAGTTTCATGAGGGCAAGTTGACTTAAAACAACGTTTCGCGGTCCCCTCTACCCATTAGAAAAACACAAATTAAAGAAAATTCAAAATTCAAAATTTTGGAAATAAAAAAAATAAAATGTTGATTTTGGGTGGGCAAAAATGTAGGGCCCTGGTCGAATTCGCCTTGCTTTTCTGATTCCATATAGTTTTCGTTTTCAAGATCTCCCCAAAATGAAGTCCCCAGAACCTCAGAACCCCAGGTGTCAGTCGTGATCACATAGATCCCTAATGGCGTCACTTTTTGGGGGGATACAATTTTGGGGGTGGTTTCGGTCCCTACTCTTCGAGCGCTTCCGATTACACAACTTTCGTTTTCGTGCAACGCTTAGTTTGGAAATTAGAGGAGGGTATAAAAGCCCCTCTCCCCCGAGACGTTGTGATGATCCGACCGGAAAGGCCGGGTTAATGCCAGGGATCAAGCCTGTTCAGGGATATTTTAATGTAACGTGTAAATCCGTGATATTGCATAATAAAACTTACATGAAGAACAGAAATGAGCTGTGAATGTTATAAACGTCGCCGTCGCCGTCGCCGTCGCCGTCGCCGTCGCCGTCGCCGTCGCCGTCGCCGTCGCCGTCGCCGTCGCCGTCGCCGTCGCCGTCGCCGTCGCCGTCGCCGTCGCCGTCGCCGTCGCCGTCGCCGTCGCCGTCGTCGTCGTCGTCGTCGTCGTCGTCGTCGTCGTCGTCGTCGTCGTCGTCGTCGTCGTCGTCGTCGTCGTCGCCGTTGTCGTCGCCGTCCCCGTCGCCGTCGCCGTCGCCGTCGCCGTCGCCGTCACCGCTATCGGCGCCGTTACTATTTCCATTTCAGCCGAGTGTTGTGTGATTGTCCCGCTGCCAACTTCGTGAAAGATAAACTCAGCACGCAACCGACATGGAAGTGAACGACAAGCGCATCCAGCGCCCCACAAAACTTACGACAGCGTTTAACTACTCTGGCACCTGTGATATCCCATGCAACCCCAGAGCTGAGTGCAGAAGCGTGTGAGGATAAGAATGAAGTGAATACGAGTTCGCGAAGGGACAAACTACGATCCATTTGCTCGCAGGAAGATTGACACTGGATTGTGGGCTAATCTACAGCTCGGATTGTATGTAGCTAATGTCATGATCATCATGGTATTCGCTGATGACAGGAGCTCGTCCTGCCGCCTGACGACAACCAGTCGCCTCGTGCCGGGAGTGGCGACGCCCAGCGACACCTAACCTCTCCGCACTCCGGAGCGATGACGCCCGGCGACGCTGGATCACTTCGTACTCCGGAACGGTGACGCCCGGCGACACTAGACCTCTCCGTATTCCGGAGCGGCGACGCCGGCGATGCCAGGTCGCTCCGTACTCCGGAGCGACGACACTCCGGGCACTCCGGATCGTGTGGTCAGTGAAGGTGGCACCGTTACAGGCGGCAGCTAGTTGATGCTTCCGTTGCCAAATGGTCCGGTGAGACCTGAAGGTGTGAGGCCGGCATCGACCACGACTATCTCTTAATTTGATTGTGCCATAGCTTTTTCGCTCAACTATTCGCCGTTGATTTTGTTTATGGTGCCATTCAAATATTTAACACTGTTAACATTTAATGCTCATATTGCTAACCGTACATACTATGGGACTTTCCTTCTCATTCCTGATACCCGCTCCACAAGTATCATTTCCTTCCTCTTTTTCGTGTATATTTTTATGTCTTGGTTCATCTTTAGCGCCGTCTTATTTTTCCATAAAGCAATGGTAAGTATTATCACTGTATATGCATTTTATGACGTTAGAAACGTAAGCAGGTGTATCTTTCTTCACCCGGGAACACAATCACTCTCTCTCTCTCTCTCTCTCTCTGAGGAGGGTAAGATGCCGAGCGATTCCCAAGCGTCTTTCTGCTGCCCTGAAGACCACCGGAAAACAACTCAGGTATCGAGCAGCCGCCTAGCATGCCTCATACAAGGAGGATCCGACTTAACTATGACGCCATTTCCGGAAGCATACTACGTTAATGTTTGTCCGATATAGCTGTTTTTGCCTGCTTTCTTGCAGCTAATGCGCTCGGATGATTGGTGTTTCATGCGCTTAGATGTCATCAGAACACACCACCTTACCGAGCTTGAACAGGGTCTTTGGACGCGATTGGCTTCGGGGACCTTCCGACATATCGTGCACTCTAGGTCATTACTACTGGCTGAATTAAAATCCAATGATCATATTACCGGCTTGGTAATTCAAAAGAAGCCGCTTACAGGATTTTGTTGGCAAGTCATCGCATATCACGTGTGGTATAAACTATGATGGCTTCACCTGATCTGAATCTTTAGCAAACCACAATACGAGGTCGAATACATTTTGATAACTTTACATGAAGCCAGGCTGCAGAACGGCGCCAAATCCACAACACCATCTCGAGCAGATTCTGTGTACAGCCCGGTCGAACCTGTTGGCACCGATCTTTCGTGGAGATGTCGCCCTTCACATGCGACGACAAGTCACCAGTTGACCTTCTATGAAACCATTTAAATCGTGTACCATTTGATAGGTCCCGCGGCATGCAACGCACTGGTATATTTCTCTCAATTCGATACGAGATGGCGGGAGGGCAGCAACTACCACCGCCACCCTCTCGGTGAGAAAACTACCACCGCCACCCTCTCGGTGAGAAAACTACCACCGCCACCCTCTCGGTGAGAAAACTACCACCGCCACCCTCTCGGTGAGAAAACTACCACCGCCACCCTCTCGGTGAGAAAACTACCGCCACCACCCTCTCTGGTGAGAAAACTACCGCCGCCACCCTCTCGGTGATAAAACTACCACCGCCACCCTCTCGGTGAGAAAACTACCACCGCCACCCTCTCGGTGAGAAAACTACCACCGCCACCCTCTCGGTGAGAAAACTACCGCCACCACCCTCTCTGGTGAGAAAACTACCGCCGCCACCCCCTCTGGTGGGAAAACTACCGCCGCCACCATCCCTGATGGGAACACTACCGCCGCCACCCTCTCTAGTGGAAAGCATGTAGAAATGTGCTCGGTTGGCGAGTGTTAAGTACCTCGTTAGCTTATGGTTGCATTGTCACGGTATGCAATTATCAAAGTGATCGTATCGTAGGTACATCTGCAGATGGTCACGTTATGCAACGGCATATACATAGTCCAAATGAAGTAAGACATGTCTAGAAGGCGCCAAAGTCAGTTTTCCGTCCTCCCTGGGGCTGGTGATGCACTTTCCGGCCGCCAATTTGTTCCGCTAATCCTCATCCGGTGGAGAATGTCTCGGGAGGAAGCTCAGTCTCCAACTTCCACCTTTGTAATGGCTGGACAATGAGGTCGCCACGAACTAGACTGAGTAAATCCAACAATGCGTCGGCGTCGACTTGAAGAACATTGGGTAGTGACGGGCTCGTCATCAGCGGCCATGACTTCATTTCTTGATTTCTTTCGTGAGCAAATTGTTGAATTCAACATGACGACTTGGAAATGGACGAAACGATTAGATGTTTTCCTGCAATGATAAAATTAGCATAGTGTTTCCTTGTTCGTGAATTATCAGCCGTGCAAGCAGGCATCGACGAACAAATCCGTGTCAAGGGCAGGAAACCTCCTGCGTAGGGCTTGATGTGGATTGTTCCGCGGGCGTATGGCATGAAGATCGAAAGAATGGTGTAAGTCCTCTGGAGGGCTTTTTGGATACAGTTTCGGCTGCCTTTGGGAGCGCGTAACGTATGCGTTTTCAGTGAGCTGTGGCATGCCTGGTGATTCTATGCGCCTGGTGCTTTTGGAACACCTGCGGTTTATGTTGGAAACACTTTTACTTTGATTCGTCGATTGGTTGCTTGAGTTTTGGGTCGTGTCGACCGGACTTCCGACTGTGTGTGCGCCACCACCTTGACACGTCCATTTACCATTCCAGCGCATATTACCAACTGCTTGTGTACGTATCGGTAGGCTTTGGACAGCTTCGGCTGCTTGCTAGTGGTAATTATTGATCGATAACTTGTGCTGTTCGTGTCACGCGGAATCATGCCGCTACGTCTCCACAGTGCATGTAAGTCGTGATTAAAATGCGATTAGGCAGGTCAGAGAAGGCCAAATAGACGAACAAACGAGACAGGTATCCGAAGAGCTCTCCGAACGTACGATGAAGCGTCGCAATATCAGTTGTTGCCCAACATCGTATGTCTATGTTCGGTGGCGTAGCAGCTGTCGTTAGCAACAATTTGTTGTAATTTAAACAACACATTTAATTTTATCGGGGAATGGTCAGCAGGGAATTGCGATGTCAGGTGGCAAAGCGATGCAACGGATTTGAGGACGACAAGGTTTTGGTCGATTATTTGTGTGCAAGGTATACTATGTCAGGAGTACTATGCCACACAAATGAACAAGGGGTACTATGCCACTTCCGAAATTCAACTACATCCCGTTGAATGTGAGGGCACATACCAGCTACATACAGCAGTTGCTCATGCCACGTAATTTCTTTTATATATTGTATTATATACCGTAATTTATTATATAATATGTTATATAATTATATAATGCGATATTATATCTTCTTCCTGAACTGTCGTGAGCGACAGACCTCAGCATTTACTGACCTCTGCGACAGACCTCTGCGACAGACCTCAGCATTTACTGACCTCTGCGACAAACCTCAGCATTTACTGACCTCTGCGACAGACCTCAGCATTTACTGACCTCTGCGACAGACCTCAGCATTTACTGACCTCTGCGACAGACCTCAGCATTTACTGACCTCTGCGACAAACCTCAGCATTTACTGACCTCTGCGACAGACCTCAGCATTTACTGACCTCTGCGACAGACCTCAGCATTTACTGACCTCTGCAACAAACCTCAGCATTTCCTGACCTCTGCGACAGACCTCAGCATTTACTGACCTCTGCGACAGACCTTAGCATCTACTGACCTCTGCGACAGACCTCTGCGACAGACCTCAGCATTTACTGACCTCTGCAACAAACCTCAGCATTTCCTGACCTCTGCGACATACCTCAGCATTTACTGACCTTTGCGACAGACCTTAGCATCTACTGACCTCTGCGACAGACCTCAGCATTTACTGACCTCTGTGACAAACCTCAGCATTTACTGACCTCTACCAAACGCATGCAGATTGCAGTCGTGTCCGTCCTCAGTGAACGCCATATATATTCATGATGGTCGTTGTGCGGGGCGGCGGAGGCCGACGCCGAGCTGCCAGCCAACGGGCGCCAATAACGGCCGCTCAATGACCGTCGGCCAATGCTGTTGATGGTCCATTGCCGTGGCGAAATGTCAGCCGTCTGCCGTTTCGGTACGCCGTCCACCTGGACCGCTCTCGGCCAACTGCGGCCCCGCACTTGTCGCCGCAACACGCGCCATGCGCCACGCGCCACGCGCCACGCGCCACGCGTCACGTGCCACGCGCCAAGCGCCAAGCGCCACGCGCCACGCGCCACGCGCCAAGCAACACGCGCCACGCGCCACGCGCCACGCGCCACGCGCCGGCCGACGTGGCTGACGCGGACATTGTCTGGGTGTCACTACCTACCTCCACACATAGCCCACAGAGTGGTGTAGATGTTTTCTCCTGTCTGGTCCAGCAGAACAGGCACACACACACAGCGTCATATGACGGCCACGGGCACCCAACATTACATGACACCCGAGGCGACAGAAGCACTATGCAACCCGTACTGCGCAGTGGACAGTGGATGATAGTGACGTGCGTGAGATAAGGACACCAGTAGGCTCCAGTAGATTCCAGTAGGCTCCAGTAGGTTCTGCAAGCACGCTGCATAAGCATTGGTTCGAGACATCAGTTGAATTACGTTGATCAAATGTCCGCATTATCATGCATCGGCATGATCATAAATGGCGGATATATCTATAGATACATTTGTGTGCATTGTTCCATGATGCCCGCTCGTGAAACACCACAGCGGCCTTTGTAGACACTTATCATCCAGCGGATCCATTCACTCTGATAGCCTACCTAGAAGCCTGAAAGCCTGAAAGCCTGAAAGCCGGCGCCTCCCCCAGCGCACAAAGACGACTCGGGAACTGCGCCGTGGGCCTCAGCAAACCACAACAGACGATTATATGCACACGACTCGCCACTCTGCATCTCGTCCGGTTAGAATGGTGCGGCGCATTACCGGCCGAAGGCTCTGGCCGCCTCTACATTTGGTCTGGTTAGACTGGTGCGGCGCATTACCGGCCGAAGGCTCTGGCCGCTTCTGTGTTTTCCCCGTGGCGCGCCAGGCACGTGCCAGACGCCTCACGCTTACGCCAGACCATGATCCCATCCAATGGACCAGGCGCCAAAGTTTGCCAAGCTTGGACAAAGTTTGGCAGAAGTTCGACCAGATCAGTTGGACTTCGGCTGAAGATCACCTAGAACTTGTCTCTAAAAAGGACCATTGTGCCTCACACGATCAAAGGCTCACTCAAATTGCTCATCAGACATTACCGCCAGAGCAACATCTGCTGGAGCTTTCCAGGTGGTGTGTGTCCACCGAGAAGTACGAGTGGTCATCAGTTAATGGGACAAAATTCTCACCCCAATAAAATCATTTGATTCAGATATCTAGCAATAATATTCGGCATATTAATACATCGAACTAAATGTCGTCACGCCACCCAGTGAGGGTCTGCTCGCATCGACATAGTCGGCAGCACGCACGCGCTCCAGGACATCATTCGTCGAGAAACGAACATTTTGAGTGACGCCACGACGCTTCGGATACGATGCTTTAACCGCTTGTCGGATGCCGCCCATCCACTTCAGCACATCTCCTGCCCGAGGGTCCTCGAGAAGCCTTCGATGTGGCGTAACTGCGACACGTCTGGACGAATGTTCTCCAGTTTTACGTGCTGCACGCCAGCCTCTTTAAGTAGTGCGAGCGTGGCGTTGATGTAGTTGTCCGCGGCGATTTCTGACCAGAACACACAGCCTCCTATCGGCTATGTTTTGCCATGTATGACTGCAGGACCGTTGGGTGCACTTCTCCCAGTAGGTGGCGCCCCAAGCGCGGTTCAGCATGACGACAGGGCGAGGTACCCCCCTCGGGGAAACGGCCACCTAGACCAGGAATATCCTGGGAAAGTTTCCCAATGGCCGACACTTGATGTTTTCTGGAATACCTGCACCGGGGCTCATATCAAACTTCGGTTGTAGGACATTTCGCCCTTGGGATAAGTAAAGTAACTTTCTTCATCCTTCATCATCGATGATGACGACGACTTCTTGCTGTACAGGCCACAATCAACGATACAGCTTGTGCAGACATTGTTTTTAAACTTTCCTTTGTCTCTCACTCACTGCGAGCGCCTGGGTTATTTTCTTGCATGCTAGTTTTACGTGTTGATGAATGCTTTGGACATAAGCTCTGCCAATATTGAAGCGACAGGCCATGGCACGCTGATATTGATAATAATTCTGACATGGCAGAATGGCATGGTATGGCATTCTGATATGGCACGCTGACACCTGATAATAATTCTGCCTGCAGCTCTCACAAGCGTCTTCTTTCTTTCTCGGTCTATTTGGTGGCTTGACCTGCCAGCTTTTCCTTTTCTATGATGGCTGACACTACCAGTAGTCTCCAATTAAAAAGGCAACACGTTCATCCCGATATTCTAAGGGACAGGAAATTTCAACAACGGACGGTTTTTCACACATATTCTGCAAATCTATTTCGGAAATCTTCTTTGTCTTGTGTGTCCATTGTGAATGAAGTAGCACCGATTGACCTACGATTTGACCGCACATGCTCAGCACACAGGCCCTCTTTCGTAGAAAAATAATAATTATCTACCTCTATGTATAACGTAGTTATTCATCGATGAAATTTGTCTGACTAATTCGTGACCAATTCCTAGTATACGAGACGTGCGTCTCTAAGCTGATGCTCCCGACCTTGCTGCCGACCTGAAGAATGTCGTGTCATTCGGCCACTTGGCTACATCTACCGTTCCAGCCTGGATGGAGGAATGTCGTGTCACTCGGCCACACCTACTGTCCCAGCCTGGCTGGAGGAATGTCGTGTCACTCGGCCACATCCACTGTCCCAGCCTGGCTGAAGGAATGTCGTGTCACTCGACCACACCTACTGTCCCAGCCTGGCTGGAGGAATGTCGTGTCACTCGGCCACATCCACTGTCCCAGCCTGGCTGAAGGAATGTCGTGTCACTCGGCCACACCTACTGTCCCAGCCTGGCTGGAGGAATGTCGTGTCACTCGGCCACATCCACTGTCCCAGCCTGGCTGGAGGAATGCCGTGTCACTCGGCCACACCTACTGTCCCAGCCTGGCTGGAGGAATGTCGTGTCACTCGGCCACATCCAATGTCACAGCCTGGCTGAAGGAATGTCGTGTCACTCGGCCACACCTACTGTCCCAGCCTGGCTGGAGGAATGTCGTGTCACTCGGCCACATCCACTGTCCCAGCCTGGCTGAAGGAATGTCGTGTCACTCGGCCACACCTACTGTCCCAGCCTGGCTGAAGGAATGTCGTGTCACTCGGCCACATCCACTTCCCAGCCTGGCTGGAGGAATGCCGTGTCACTCGGCCACATCCACTGTCCCAGCCTGGCTGGAGGAATGCCGTGTCACTCGGCCACATCCACTGTCCCAGCCTGGCTGGAGGAATGCCGTGTCACTCGGCCACATCAACTGGCCGAGACTGGCTGAGCCATGGATGAAGCTCACGTTCGACTATGTGCAGTCGTACAGGCCACTTAAATATCAGATTGAGCAGGTGTGTCAACTTATGTGGGCGGTTACAAGATTCGGACAGACGATAAACGAGTTTCTAGCCGCACACACACACACCTCAGACTCCGTGTCTGGTATCTCTGGCCAGAATATCTCTCGGTCTGACAAAACAAATCGAGTGGTTTGCAAGTTTGCTGGACGCCCATGCACTTCATTAATTACTGGACCGCACGCTTGAGGATACTATAGTGCATCGCCTTGTAAAAGAACTCCACATCATATAAATCAATTCATAAAACATTTGTTCCTTTCCATTCTCCGTAAGCATTGGTCCTGTTCGCGGAAAAAAAGTGATACACTTTTTCTCTTTCAAAGTAGCAATCCAGCCAAACAGGATACCCTACTGAAATATGTTGTTGTGTTTACTTTAAACCTCTTTTGGTCTTAAACCGTCTTTCCGGTCATATCCTCACATCCCGTCTCCGGGGGGGTGATACAACCCCCCCCCCCTCTAATCTCCAAACTAAGCGTCGCACGAAAACAAAAGAGGTGTCATCGGAAAGCGCTCGACGAATTGGGCTAAACACCAACCCCAAAATTTTATCCCCCAAAAAGTGACGCCATTAGGGGGCCTAGGTTTTCCCGACTTACGTCATGTTTTTTTTGGCTCTGGGGAGTTCATTTTTGGGGAGATTTAAAAAAAAACATTATTTGGAATAAAAAAAGGAACGCGAAATCGACCATGACCATAACGTTTTTGCCAACCCCAAAATCGAAATTTTTATTTTCTATTGAAATTTCACAATTTTGAGTTTTCAATATTCTTTAGTTTTTATTTTTCTAATGGGTAGAGCCGACCGTAAAACGTTGTTCGAAGTCAACTTGCTCTCATAAAAAATGGCTTAGCCAGAATCTTCAATTTTAGCTCTAATGGGCACATATGCAAAACTAATAAGTAATTAAAAAAACGGGGAAAACATTCCTCTGGTGGATTTTGTTTCGTCCGTAAAGGTAAGCAAACGCTGAAAGTTTCATTAAAATATCCTTATCCGTTAAAGCGTGACGACTGGTTGAACTTTTCTGGAGGTGACCTCACTGACCTTGACTACCTCGTTGACTCTAGATGACCTGACCTCAAAATTTGGCACAACATGCCAAATTGATGTGGGAAAAGGTATGCCAAATTTTGGCGCGCTGCCGCGCGCCGTTCTTTTAACATTCCGCGGAAAACCTTGGGGGGGGGGCCTATCAATCCCCCCACCCGAGACTGCGCGGGTTAAGGTAAGCCTGTAACCCTTTTCAGCTTGAGATTGCAAAACTAGTCGATACGGAGGACCTCTGCCGATCGGTTAGAATGTGAACCGGTCGCCACAGAGGGCCTCTGCCGATCGGTTTGAGTGTGCACCAGGCAGCACAGAGGACCGATCGGTTGGAGTGTGCACCAGGCAGCACAGAGGACCGATCGGTTGGAGTGTGCACCAGGCAGCACAGAGGACCGATCGGTTGGAGTGTGCACCAGGCAGCACAGAGGACCGATCGGTTGGAGTGTGCACCAAGCAGCACAGAGGACCGATCGGTTGGAGTGTGCACCAGGCCGCACAGAGGACCGATCGGTTGGAGTGTGCACCAGGCAGCACAGAGGACCGATCGGTTGGAGTGTGCACCAGGCAGCACAGAGGACCGATCGGTTGGAGTGTGGAGCCGACGAGGTGGCCGATCGATGGTCAGCCCTGGACGACCGGGCGTGCGCCGGCCGGCCGGCAAGGCGGCCGGCAACAGGCACCCTGGGAACAGCTACCTAGAGCACCTCGTATGAGAGATGGCAGGCCTGCCAACGCTGTTGCTCGTACATCGGCTAATGCTGCAACATGTTCCTGCATGCTGCAACATGTTCCTGCAGTTGGGGTGATTGTCATCCCGTCGCCATGTCTCACAGTTGAACTGCGCTGAACCCGAGAAACAGAGAGCAGGCAGCAGTGCAAAATGCGCCAGTTTTGGACATGATCTGGCACTTTATCGCCCCCAGAAACCTTGGTAAACGCATAGCAATAATCGTCACGTGCAGGCTTGCTTTTACCGTTGGCACCGCCGTCGCACACCGCTCTCCGGTGTTACAAACAAAACGCATAGGGACAGCGGCAGTGGATAGCGAAAACTCCCCAGTTTCATTCCGCCGCTTCACTTCGTGGACTTCGTGGCATCCTTGCGCATTTGATGGGTTTGGACAAATTTGCGTCTTGTGTACGGTAGTCCATCTGTGTTAATGTTTGTAGGCACGACGTTCTTGCCAACCATTGACAACATAATGCGGTTCTGTTGTGGCATCAATTATACAGCTATTAATTCAGATACAAGCTGCATTTAAGTTGCGATACTTATCTACACTATACAAAATTATTAGCACTTTTGCTGCTAATTGCATGCTAAGTGGCTGCTTCAAACAACACTGTTCCCTAAGGATGCTAATAACAAGGATAAAGATGCTAGCAACAGGCACCATATGTACTACTCGGCTGGAAGGGGCTAATTCTAGCCTGCAGGTGCTAGACTGCAAGAATGAGGTGCTTGCTTGGTTTTGGCTTGGGATCCCATGGCGTGCGGATCGGTGCAATCGTGCGGCAATATTGAAGTGAAGAAGAGAAGTCTCTCTGGGATCAAGAGGACCTCTGGATCCAGAATCACAAGCCTGTCATAGTCCGTACAAGGTGAGTGTGTCTTCACAGCAAATGTTTTCCCACATCCCTGGTATAAATCTGATGTCAGCATATTGCCAACCTCGCTGCATACACCCCTGAAATTACGGGCGCTGAATGACTTACGCAGGTGATGCAACCTCAGGCTACAATAACTAACATACCTTAGTTTGACAACACATAATATCTGGCATGCTTAGCAAGACATATGTGGTATTGCTCTTGGACAAAGAAGCTAAAATGATATTTTATGGCATCATTATTCATCTATGGACACTGAAAAGCTGATTGGGCTATGCCAGTTGCAGCTTATTCTGTAGGCTAAACAAAAATCATTTCTCAGACAAAGGGGACGAGTGGTCTAGGGGTAAGATGCTCGTCTCACAATCGAAAGATTGTGGGTTCGAGTCTCACCTGTCGCTACTCTTGCCCGCGACCAGTCGGCGTGAGAGGTTGGCAACGCTATATGACTTAACGGTTGACGTGTCGTAAAACCAATAACCAACCATTTCTCAGACAGTGGTTTTTAGGCGGTTTATTGTGCTGCTCCGAATTTATTAGCTGAAAGAAAGCTACCGAGCCTAGATTGTGAGCCTGAAGCTACCGAGCCTGGATTGTGAGCCTGGAGCTACCGAGCCTGGATTGTGAGCCTGGAGCTACAGAGCCTGGATTGTGAGCCTGGAGCTACAGAGCCTGGATTGTGAGCCTGGAGCTACCGAGCCTGGATTGTGAGCCTGGAGCTACCGAGCTTGGATTGTGAGCCTGAAGCTACCGAGCCTGGATTGTCAGCCTGAAGCTACCGAGCCTGGATTGTGAGCCTGGAGCTACAGAGTTACCACCAATTGTTGCTACCAGATAATTTTATAGGCTTAACCTAAATGGGCTACTGTGGCTCCTTTTAAGTTTGACCACGTTATGACTGTGACATTATTATGGATTTCATTGGCTTATTCATAATTATGTAGCCATGGCGCCATTGGATCTGCTCTTTACATCACCATTTGTTCATGACTGGCACTGTGCCATGGAAGACTGAACTGTAATGAATGTGGAGCTTGCATAACACATGAAAAAATTGTCTGGGTTAGGTTTGGTTGGTTTCTTTGGTATTGTTGTCATTTAAGGTGTCCATGATAAAAGTATTACACACCTTTTCCGTCATGAAGCAAACAACTGGGTTAGGCTACATGAGGTTAGGTTTTTTAGTTGCAAAAGTTGAGATTTCAATAAAAATCCGTCTAATATTTTTACTGTTCCTGTACTGTTACTGTAATACTTACTAAATTTGCTTATATATATATATATATATATATATATATATATATATATATATATATATAGGTGTGTGTGTGTGTGTGTGTGTGTGTGTGTATATGCATGTCCTTTGCATTGTTATTTGCATACGAATGCATTAAAATGGTATATCGCCTGTAACCATATCCTATTCGCTGTAATATTTCAGATCGGTATCGGAAGCTAACAGGTAGCAAAATATGTGATCCGTCTGCATAAATACAGTAAGTCAGCAGCACCCGTACGTTACTATCAAGGAGGCCAATTTCGGTTTAAGCACCCAATGGGTGCTAAATATGCTAGCACCATAGGCGAACCGTACCCAGGAGGTGCTGGTTTTTGGCGTCAGCAAAAACTAGCACCCTGGGGGTGGTAAAGCGCACGCACCCCATGGGTGCTCATTTCAAGCACCCTGCTACTAATTATAGCCCAATGAAGAGATGCTAGTTATAAGCACCATGCTTATATTTAGCACTTGAAATTTTGCGATGCGATGCCAACTCCAGAAAGGTACTTAATTCAAGCAGCCCTGTGGTGCTGGAATTGACATTTAAAATAGCACCAAAGGGGTGCTAATCTTTTTTTTACAGTGTACCACTCGTTTGTGAATCTGGATTATAATTGTTGCCTCGGAACAGCCATAATGCATTTCAGAGCCACTGATACTTGGGACATATACTCTTACGCTTGGTGTGAAACAAAAACCTAGGTAACTATCGAACGTACTAGAACTGCAAAAGCACCACCTATAATTTTCAGGTGATGCTATTTCCAAAATTAGATCACTTCTACCGTCCGTCTGACGCTGCACGTTCCACAAATTTCCGTTGTAAAGATACCTGCATGCAACACCAATATGTTAATGATCAAAATGCTTAATTATTCGGACTCACTCTGGGTAAAGCGAAAAATATTTTAGCAAGTACTTCGACCTTTCTTGTGGGGTCTTCTCTAAAGGGCTCATTTGTCCCTGATCAGTAGAGGAACCTGTTGTCCCTGATCAGTGCAGGGATCTGATGGCCTGATGGCCTGATCTGATGGCCTGATCTGATCTGATGGCCCTGGTAAGTGCAGGGTCCTGACGTACCTGGTTAATAATATCCTTTGACGAGTAGTATTTGTATTTGTATTTGCATTTGCGTGATTTAACAAACCGATTCCATAAAATGGATTAATATTTGGTTTGTGTCAGATTACAGTCAGATACATTTCACAAACATGAGCAAAAATGAAAGCAGCAAAACAACAGTATACAGGGAAAAACCGAACACGTGAAGTCAATTTATAAGACGTTGTTCAGCATCGCGACGAACTCGCCCCGTGTCCGAGAAGCGGAAGTGTCCGGCGGCAGTAGGTTCCAGGCCGAGGCTGCCCGGAAGGAGAAGGCTCTCCGTGACATGCTGAGGCGGAAAGGCGGTGGCTCCAGTGCCCCAGCCACCGTCGCACGAATGGAGCGCCGGGAGACATCAGACCGCCGGCGGAATAGAGAACGGATCGCCTCGGGGGCTCGCGGATCATTCAGGGCTCTGAACACGGCGATGTTGTCGCGGTGGGTGACGAGGTCACGAACACTGCGCCAGCCCAGCGTTGCCACTGTCGGCGAGATATGATCACGACGACGAGCCCCTACGACGATCCTAGCCCCAAAATTGATCGCCTTCTGCACTCGTCCAAGGTGACATTGGGCAGCCCCGCCACAGACAGTGAGGCGGTATAGGATGTATGGAAAGACGTGAGACTGAATTAGGAGTTTGCGTGCTTCGGGTGTGAGATGGTGACGGATATTGTGGAGACAGAACAAGGTGGAGTTGCACTTTTTGACAACGTGGGATATGTGCTCCTCCCAGGATAGGGTGCGGTCAATGATGACTCCCAGCATCTTCACGAATGGCGAGGGGTTAGGACGTGACTG
This sequence comes from Ashinkailepas kermadecensis, assembly GCA_034440615.1. Lineage (NCBI taxonomy): Eukaryota > Metazoa > Arthropoda > Thecostraca > Neolepadidae > Ashinkailepas > Ashinkailepas kermadecensis. The sequence goes on from JAOTOM010001294.1 coordinate 23,769, forward strand.
CCAATGTTGAGTTGGTAGGATGTGGTTTTTTTAGGGATTGGGTCGTGCCGACAAGCAGTAGGGTAGTTTTGGTGGGGTTCATCTTCAAGGAGTTGGATGTGAAGTAGGACTGAATAGCAAGGATGGTGTTCTCCTGCCGGGATTTAAGAACGGGTAATTCATCAGGATGTGCAGAGTCTAGCAGCTGGGTGTCGTCGGCATATGATACCAGACGTCGGTATGGAAGGTACGCTGACAGGTCATTCATGAAGATGCTAAAGAGCAAGGGACCAGCCAGGGATCCATGAGGAACACCATGGGATAGCGGAAGGGATAAAGAGCCGCCCCTCACCACCTGCCGCCGGTCAGTAAGGTAGCTGTGAAACCATCTCGGGTCGACGCCGTACCACTGCAGCTTCCGCAGGAGGATATCATGGTCGACGCTGTCGAATGCTTTGCTTAGGTCGATTGAGATGACCGAAGCGATGTGACCAGTGTCGACACGACGTGTGATCCACTCGACAGCGTCGACCAGGGCGTCCTCCGTCGAATGGCATGGCCTGTATGCATACTGGGAGGAGGAAAGAATGTGATTAGTGACTAGATAAGAGGACAACTGGCTACAGACTACTTTTTCACATAACTTGGATAAGACTGGCAAAATAGAGATTGTACGAAAGTTACTGGCGATATCGCGAGGCCCAGATTTGTGAAGTGGAACAACAGAAGCAGTTTTCCACGAGGTAGGGAACACGCAGGAGACGACAAAAGTGTTAATGAGGTGAAGTAGGTGAGGCCCGAGAACCGGAAAACAGTTGCGGAGAGCGTGCAGTGGTACGCCATCGACGCCAACCGCTTTCGGCGAAGACATCTCACATATGGCTCTGAATAGTTCTGGCAGGGTCACCGGGTGTAGCCGGAGGCCGGTGGTAGTCACACAAGGTGGTCGCGCAGGGATGAGTGGAACGCCGCGGTTGCCAGCGACGAGATCAGCGGCAATGCATGGGCCCACGGAAGCAAAGTGACGATTAAATTCGTCAGCCACCGTCGCTGCCAGGCCCCTCACGGCCCCCTCCCCTCCCCCGGCCGGTCGGAGCGCAAAGTCCCGGATGTGGCGCCAGAAATTGGCACGGTCTGTCAGCATTTGCGCACACACAAAGTCACGCCTGGCTTTTGCAAACGCACATTTCACACGGTTTCGCAGCCTCCGATAAGCTACCAAGTAATAATCCGTGCGATAGCTCCGCCAAGACTGAAAAGCCTGGTCACGGTCACGCATGAGCTGCAGCCAGTGGCGTCGCCACGAAATTCTTCCAGGGGGGGCAATGTTCATAGGGGGCCTCCTGTTCCCCAAAAGGGGGCCTCCACTGTTTTTTTAAATAAATATTATTAAACAGAATATGCATGGGTGAATACGAACCAAACAAAATAATCAATCACAAAAAAAGAAGAAAAAAAACACTTTCATTCAGGCACATCATACCTTTCTGTGTTGCCATATATCATCAACAATGACATCCTCTATGGCAAGGTAGACTTTTTTTTAAAGTTATCTTTATGAATTATATGAACTAGATTCTGTCTTTAGTTTTCGTTTGATTTGTATAATTCCATAAAGTAACGTCCAAGACATTTCTTTAGCACTGCTTTTTTCCTTGGCACCTGTTCTATTCTGGGAAATATTTGGCAAATTACACTGTTCCAGGAGGTCCTGTGTTAGGGCCTCCTATTGCTTTTTAATCTCTTAGCATGGTTCCCCAATGGGAACATGATTTCATATTGATGTCTTGTTTGTTCTTGGCATGGTGCATAATTTACGCAAAACGCCATAGCAAGAAGGATTTTTTTTCGCTGAGAACTAAGCCATACCAGGGTATAAATAAGCAAACGTGGATAAATACGTCAGTGCCAAAACAAACCAATATCTTTATGCTTTATCGACGAGAAGAATCTTCCCACTGGCCTCTAGATTGTAGCGAGCTGGTGGGGCTCGTGCTGAGCATATCTGAAAGATATCTCCCATTGATCAACCCACTTCTATGTCCACCAAGTTTAACTGAATATAGCTAGGTTCATCACTACTGTTAGTAATTCCCACCAGCTTGATCTCATAAACAAGCTTAAACGATCATTTCTCAGTCCTCCGACGACAATTTCGCGAATGCGACAACGAGAAGTGAATTAAATTGGTTTTCTGATCGTCATCTTAGGGATTTATTTCTTCTTTTTTTATAACATTTGGTGCTGGCTGCAAGGCACTTGGCACAGAAGCTAAGACAATAAATCCTCCGCGAATAAATTAACGGCAAGAACAAGCATTGAACAACAATGCATCAATGGCAATGCAAGAATGTAACAATGATAATGGATAAATAATGCAAAACCTTCGAATTCCACGCCTTCACGCCCATGGTTATCGCTGTGCTGTACCGTTTTGTAAATTGTGTCGTTGAGAAGGTACTGAAGCTGGGAAGCTCTAATCATGCAGGCTGCAATCACAGAAGACAACTTTGTAGGAAGAAAATACGTTTTAAAACATCGTTCCTCCCATTTAATATGGGGCATCGGTGTTGTTTTGTATGTTTGTGAGGGGGAATTTTCCCCCGAAATGTTGACCTTGCTCCATGGGCGTAAGTTTTCCGATTTAGACCACTATTTTGTCAAAGGGGACCATTTTAAATACAATAATTAGTGATCGACTGGATTATCCTGTGGAGGGACCTAATCTATCACTATCGTTTCTGATTCGTCTGATTTCAACCCTAGCTCCCCCACCCTGTTCGAATGTATTATTTTGGTATCCCTTGACAAGTCACCTCGCACTGCTGAAATTACACCTACGCAAATCCCTTTAAAATAAAAAATTTCCCAAATTCAGACATTCCGGTTCATAGTGCCCGGTCACCACGACTCCAACGTTATTGCACGTGCACACCCATCTTGCGCATTCGGCGCATCCGCCACACTTCGTGCGATGCTACGGATTCTGCTGGGCCTCCTACGCTTTGCTAATTATTGCCACATGATAGACTTGTGCCATATCTGACGTGATAAAATGCTTCGTATGGTCGTTCGCTGCGAAAATTCGATGAATTAAATTCGATCCTTAGTTCCCTCCTTCCCATATTTTATGGTAAAGAAATGCGGATACCCGCTGAGCTTTGATTCACCTCATATCTTTGATTAAACATGCTTCCAGGTTGGCTACCGAACCGAGGCCCAGCCTGAGTGTACTTCTTTGAACCTGTTTCGTATTTCTTCGTCTACGGATGTGTCTTAGGGCTCCACTCCATTTTTGTTAGAGATCCAACGCATTTTCGAAACTACTGCTCGTATTAGGGTTTGTTGCTTTTTTTGTGCACCAAATACTTTTTTTTAGTTGTCGGGACGCTTTCAAAGATCTCGATGTGTTTACTTAGTGCCCGGCATTTTTGTTCGTTTCGGACCATGTTGCTTTTTGCGGCCCGCAGCCTCTTTTCAGGTCCTTGTGCAGTCATATGGTCCCTGTGTGCCTTGAGAGCTTCCGGTGTTTTTTTAAATGATGTTTTCTGGAGTTTCCTGTATATATAGTTATGGCTACAACACATGCTTTCGGGTCCTGTCGCTTTTTGCGAGACTGCGCTTTGGAGGGCCAGTCGCATTCTCGGTCCTCGTGCTCTTAGGGTCCCGCTGTGTTCATTTGGGGCTTCTGACGCACATTTGTGGTGTCCCGGTACGATTTCGGGGCTTTTTCTGGGTCCTATCGCGACTTATCGCGTCCAGGCGCGTGGTTCCGGGACCCACCGCCAGTTATCTGGGCTCAACGCGATTTTGTGGATCTCTTCTGAATTTTCTTTAAATTCCGAATCCCGCCCTCATTTTTCGAGTCCCTGGCGACATGTTTTTGTATCTCACCTCGATTTTCTTCGAGCTCCGGTATGTTTTTCGATGCCGTACGCGATTTGTCAAGGCATCTGATGACATGTTCGGTGCTCCAGAACCATTGTCCTGACCTGGACTTTTTTGGAATACCTCATTATTTTGGAGGGCTCCGGCTTTATTTTTCGGATACCGATGCGACTTTGGGGGTCACACGGTGCCTATGTGGGGCCCTAGACGCCAATTGTTGGCATCCCCGACGTTAATTTTTTATGCCCAGGCCAAATTTTTGTTACTACCGATGGGAATTGTGGGTCCGAGCGCGAAATTTGGTGGGACCGGTTCGAGTTTGCCTTGTACCTAGCTGTGACCCCAACGCGATCTCGGCGGTTCCTGTTGCAGATTTTTGTGCCTCGGAGCGAGTTTTCTGGGGCCCGGCGTATTTATTAGGAGTCTCTATGCGAATTCTGGTTGACCGACGCGAATTTGTGTGGCCCCAGCGCGACTTTTGGGGGCCTCGGCTCGATTCTTGGGAGCATATCCCTCTTAGGAGGGAGGGGGCATTTGCCCTTTTGATATGTCACTGCGGCCACCAAAGGACTTTTTTTTTCAGCCGATGGCACCTTTCGGAGTATAAATGCCCTCCGGGCAATTTTTTCCGAACCTGTTCTTAATTTTCAGGTGCTGGGGTCGATTCTATCGAGACTCGGCGTGAACTTTTGGACATCGAGTTCTATTTTCTTAAAGGTCCTTATGCGATATTTGTTCGGTCCTGGTACGATTCTTCGGTTTCCAGGTGCGATTTTTTTCGGTGCCCTGACATGTTTTTTTTCCAGTGCCCAACGGGTTTTGAGGGGGACTTTGACCCGATTATTTTTTTGTGGAGCAGAGTGACATTCCGGTTGATAATTGAATTTTTGGGGCAGCTGTAACCTTTTGGGTCCAGGCGCGACCTTTTTGGTGTCCAGTGAGATTTTCAAGGGCTGCGACGCGACTTTTTTTTTGCTAGTCCAATGTAATCTTTTATGTCCCGACGTCATTTGCTTGGATCCCTAGCTCGAGTTTTAGCGACCTAGACACTTTGTGGGTGTCCAATACGTTTTTGATGCTTTTGGTGTCGTTGTTGGGGCCCCAGAGTGATTATCCATGTCCGGATTGTTTTTCGTTGCCCCGGCTTCATTTGTGTCCCAATGCTACTGTTGGGGAGCGGTACTACCTATCGTGCCCCTAGCGTGATTTTCATGGTCCGAGCGTGAATTTTTGGTACCCCTAGGCTCAGCGTGATATTCAGGGGCCCCGGCCGGATCTTTTCGGGCCCATATCGTGATTTTCAAGTACCTCGGCACGATTCCTGGCATTTCAGGGGCTTCTTGCAAATTATAGACCTCTCGCGTCTTAGGGGTCTCGCCTCATTTCCTGGAGCCTTTTTACCGGCTTTTGGACGTCTTCTCGTGCATCCTACCCTCCTCCATATTCAATGGTCCTCCTCTCCCGTTTTGGAGGGCCTCCTCCCGCATCCTAAGGCCCCTTTAACGTGGCATGGGGCTTCCTCTCATGTTCCAGGGGCATCCTCTGCCAAATTAGGGGCCTCTTGCCACGCCTCGTGGGCCTCCTTTGTCCTCGCAAAGCTTACCCGTCTTGAGGGATCTTCAATTTGGAAACCTCGCCTCCTTCCATACCTGCTACCTGCCACTCCCATCTTAAGTGCCTTCTCTCATTTCCTGGGAATTCCTTCCGGTCGTCGGGGCTTCATTCGGCCCTGGAAACCTCCTACTCGATCTCGAGGGACTCCTCTCGAGTCCGGCAGGGACCTCCTTTTCTCTTCTAGAGGCTTTCTTTTTCAAATTATGGGCCTCCTCTCACGTCTTCGGAGCCTCCTGTTCTGCGTTTTGATTATATCTTTGCCCATTTTAAGGGTGGCCTCTTATCTCCTGGTGGATTCCTGTTCTCTCTCAGGTACCTCCTCCCCCAAATTACAAGCAACCTTTCCTATCTCAGTTACCTTGTCATTTCCTGGGGACCCTCTTACCGGTCTTGAAGCCTTCTTTCTCGCCTGGCAGCCATCCCTCTTATCTAATTGCCTTTCTCTCATATTTTAGGGGCTTCCTCGTTTATCATAGGGTCTCATTTCCAATCTTATATCGCCCTCTTCCGAATTAGGTGCTTCCTGCCACTTTTCAGGATCATCCTTTTCTATCTTGGTGGAACCTTACCCGTTTTAGGGACTGCTTCTGCGTCTCCGAAACCTCATCTCATATCCACTGGCTTTATATTCCGTCTTTGGGCCTCCTCTCATTTTCTGAGGTCTCCCTTCCCGTATTGGGCCACCTTTGCAATCCTGGGGCCTCCTTTGTAATCCTGGGGCCTTCTTTGCAATCCTGGAGGCCTCCTTTGCAATCCTGGGGACTTCCTGTTCATTCCTGGGGGCCTCCTGTGCAATCCTGAAGTCCTCCTTTGCAATCCTGGGGGCCTCCTTTGCAATCCTGGGGGCCTCCTTTGCAATATTGGGGACCTCCTTTTCAATCCTGAGTGCCTCCTTTGTAATCCTGGAGGCCTCCTTTGCAATCTTGGGGGCCTCCTTTGCAATCCTGGGGGCCTCCTTTGTAATACTGGAGGCCTCCTTTGCGTTCCTGGGGGCCTCCTATGCAATCCTGGGGCCTCCTTTGTAATCCTGGAGGCCTTCTTTGCATTCCTGGGGCCTCCTTTGCATTCCTGGAGGCCTCCTTTGCATTCCTGGGGGCCTCCTTTGCAATCCTGGATTCCTCCTTTGCATTCCTGGGGGCCTCCTTTGCAATCCTGGGGCCTCCTTTGTAATCCTGGAGGCCTCCTTTGCATTCCTGGGGCCTCCTTTGCATTCCTGGAGGCCTCCTTTGCATTCCTGGGGGCCTCCTTTGCAATCCTGGGGGTCTTCTTTACAATCCTTGGGGCCTCCTTTGCATTCCTGGGGGCCTCCTTTGCAATCCTGGAGTCATCCTTTGCATTCCTGGGGGCCTACTTTGCAATCCTTGGGGCCTCCTTTGCATTCCTGAGGGTTTCCTTTGCAATCCTGAAGTCCTCCTTTGCGATCCTGGGGGCCTCCTTTGCATTCCTGGGGGCCTCCTTTGCATTTCTGGAGGCCTCCTTTGCTATCTTGGGGGCCTCCTTTGCAATCCTGGGGCCTCCTTTGTAATACTGGAGTCCTCATTTGCAATCCTGGGGCCTCCTTTGCATTCCTGGGGGCCTCCTTTGCATTCCTGGGGGCCTCCTTTGTGATCCTGGAGGCCTCCTTTGCAATCCTGGGGGCCTCCTTTGCATTCCTGGCGGCCTCCTTTGCAATCCTGGAGTCCTCCTTTGCGATCCTGGAGGCCTCTTTTGCAATCCTGGCGGAATCCTTTTCAATACTGGGGTCTCCTTTGTAATCCTGGGGGCCTCCTTTGTAATCCTGGGGACCTCCTTTGTAATCCTGGGGGCCTCCTTTGTAATCCTGGGGGCCTCCTATCCTCTCCTAGGTGACTACTTCTTCAAATTAGGGGCCTCCTCTCACGTCTTGGAGGCCTCCTCTCATGTCTCGTCGGCCTCCTTGCTCACTTTTTTTGCTGTGCATTCCCGGATAGGGGCCTCCTGAAATTTCAGGGGGCGGCGCCCCCCCAGTCTCACGGCAGGGGGGGCGACTGCCCCCCTGCCCCCGGTGGCGACGCCCTTGGCTGCAGCAGGTACGGACTGTCACCTACCCACGGGCAACATGCCCGGCAGGGGTGGACGGTCTTGAGCGGACAATACACGTTCACCGCCACATGCCACAAGTGCATGAACTCCTTTAGTTTCGCGTCCACCCCCGCTGCCCGGTACAGACTGCTCCAGTCCGCCTGCAAGAAATAAAGGCACAAGGCGTCCCAGTTAATCTTGCGCCAGGGGCGATAGGTGAAGGACGCCCGACGACACCGCAGCCCGCTGAAGGGCACGCGCACAATGATTGTCAGATGGTCAGCAATCGGTACGAGCGGCAGCTGAATGGCCGACTCAATATCCGGGACATTGGTGATGGTATGGTCCAGCAGTGTTGCCGTCGGCCTCAGATGGGTCGGCTGCCGGACAAGCTGAGAGAGGCCGAGATTCTGCAGCACCTGTCCGTAGCGACGAACACCGGTGCAGTCGGAACGAAGAAGGTTGATGTTCATGAGTGCCAGTATAAGTCCATGATTGACTCCTGCAGAGGCAGCAGGTAGCCGACGGTGCAGATGATCAGGTTGACGGTGGTAGTGTTGCCCGCCTGCGTCCGCAGGTACTTCTGCCAGTCTACGAGCGACCATGGATGCTATGGTCATGGATAGACATGTATGGATAGCCATGGATCAGGGACCAATATGTTATTCATGTTAGATTTTGATTCAGGGCAATATATTCTTGCGAAGGAAGTCTAGGTTGAATGTTTACTTTGTGAAACTAGCATAATGTATAAGGATTTTGATATTCAGACAACTCACGGAGCCTCATTCGAGGTATGACGTTGCCTGGACGTTGAATTAGCACCAATTGAAATGGTAGCTGCTCGGTGATTCTAGGACAAATGTACGTATGGCAGATGTACGTAAGCAAATGTAGATAAGCAAATGTACGTAAGCGCAGATGTACGTATAGCAATTGTACGTAAGCGCAGATGTACGTATGGCTAATGTACGTAAGCGCAAATGTACGTATGGGCAAATGTACGTATGGGCAAATGTACGTATGCGCAAAAGTACGTCAGCGCAAATGTACGTACGCGCAAAAGTACGTATGCGCAAATGTACGTAAGCGCAAATGTACGTATGCGCAAAAGTACGTAAGCGCAAATGTACGTACGCGCAAATGTACGTAAGCGCAAATGTACGTAATCGCAAATGTACCTAAGCGCAACAGTACGTAAACGTAAAAGAATGCAAGAGCAAATGTACGTGAGCCAATTTTTTTTTTTTTTTTTTTTTTAAATGTACGTACCCCTAGACCACTCGTCCAATGTACGTACCCCTAGACCAATGTACGTACATTTAGGCATACGTGCATTTGCGCTTAAGCACATTTTGTTAGGTGCATATGCCATACGTACATTTGCTCTTACGTACATTTGCCATACGTAAATTTTCGCTTAAGTAAATTTGGCATACGTATATCTGCACTTCGTTGGTTATTGGTTTTACGACACGTCGACCGTTGAGTCATGTAGCGTCGCCAATCTATCACGCCGATTGGTCGCGGGCGAAGAGTAGCGACAGGTGAGATTCGAACCCACAATCTTTCGATTGCAAGACGAGCATCTTACCCCTAGACCACTCGTCCCCATATATCTGCACTTACGTACAATTGTCATACGTACATTTGCGCTTAAGTAGATTTGCGCATACGTACTTTTACGCATACGTACATTTGCGCTTACGTATATTTGCGCATACGTACATTTGCGCTTACGTACATTTGCGCATACGTACTTTTGCGCATACGTACATTTGCGCTTACGCACATTTGCGCATACGTACTTTTGCGCTTACGTACAATTGCGCTTAAGTACATTTGCGCTTACGTACATTTGCGCTTACGTACATTTTCCCTTACGTACATTTGCGCTTACGTACATTTGCGCATACGTACATTTGCCATACGTACATTTGCGCTTACGTACATTAGCCATACGTACATCTGCGCTTACGTACAATTGCCATACGTACATCGGCGCTTACGTACATTTGCGTACGTACATTTGTCCGGTTACCTGCTCGGTACCACCACGATTCTCACGCTTCAGCTCTGTATAGTCGTAGAGTAATTCTGACGCGTCAGCTCTGTGTAGTTGTAGAGTAATTCTCACGCTTCAGCTCTGTCTATTGTAGATTAATTATTACGCTTTAGCTCTGTCTCGTTGTATAGTAATTCTGACGCTTCCGCTCTGTGTAGTTGTAGAGTAATTCTGACCATTCAGCTCTGTGTAATTGTAGAGTAATTATCTCGCTTCAGCTCTGTGCAGTTGTAGAATAATTCTGACGTTTCAACTCTACGTAATTGTAGAGTAATTATCACGCCTCAGCGCTGCGTAATTGTAGAGTAATTATCACGCTTCATCTCTGTCTAGTAATTTTCACACTTTAGCTCTGTTCCGTTGAGTTATTCTGACGCTACGGCTCTGTGTAGCTGAAGAGGATTTATCACGCTTCAGCTCTGTCTAGTTGCAGAGTAATTGTCATGCGTTCAAATACGACAAGCGTTCATCACATACTTCATCGCATAACTTAACCTGTTTCTGTCATTTCGGAGCTTAATGATGTTTCTGTTGTCTGGACCGCCGCAGAGCTTTGTAAAGCGTGTTCCTGCCCCCAGCATATGCGCTCGCATTAGCAATCGAAACTGCGATGTCATTGCTGTCAACTAGTGGAATTTTCCACACCTCCGGCGAGAAAATATGTATGCCGACCGAATAGCACGAATAGTAAATAGCCTGCGGCGGCGCGTGCTGCCGACTATGAACACCTTCTGGCTTGGCTGGCACCAGTTGCGGCTGGCACCACGCTGACGCCACCTGGCGAGCACACCACAATGGCCGAGCAGCACTCTTGGAGGCTGTGTGCTCACCACTACGCTGGTGACGGGCCGCCGAGACACTGTTTGTGGTTCACTCCAGCGCACAAGCCACCGCTTACTGGGCAAACATTAGCCGGATATACACCAGCCAAGGACACCAGGGAACGGCTCCCTGCGGCCTGCACACGGCCATGTCTGCTGTGCCGCCACAGACGAACAGTGCGGCCGGCCGAGCGGCGCCGCTAGGCGGGTCCGGTGAAAAATAAACACAATAGGACGAAGGTTAATCAGATAAGAATCCTCATCATAATACTAATAATACTCCTAAAGCTAATAACAATAATAATAATAATAATAATAAGGATAATAATAATGCTAATAATAAGCATACTACTAATGATGCTAATATTAATAAAAATAACATAATAATAATAAAACAGCAGGGGCTAAGAACAAAAACCATCGGAGTGACAAAGGTCCAATTGTATCGACGACAGTGATAATCCTAATTGATATTTGTCCGTATCATCACGGGCAGTTCAGGTATGTCGTGGTTTTAAATCTGTATCTTTATTGATACCGACAACAAAGTAATTCCGGCACACTTGGGACATTTTTTATATCAAAAGTGAATCTTCCAATGCTTCCGTAGTGTTCGGCACACTGGCTTAGAGACAATAATTTAACTCCGGTCAGTGCAGGGGGTTGACGCAGCCCATTCAGTTTGTATCGATACCATGGAAACACAGCGCGAGCCATGGCACCTCCGCTTTGTGAAAATGATGGAGTATTCTTCGCCGACCTGGTGGCGTAAAAATTGACGGTGTCTTGTCAGGTCACTGAGGTGTGACGCCATCAAATAGAGCACGTCAGGCCTTTGATCGCCGAAACCGCAACCTATTCCCGACAAATTTCCAATGTTTGGTATGGTGGGGAGACGGATGTGCTTGCATATGCTATTGACCTACCGAAAGGAATACGAGGTCATTGATCAAACTTAACCTCAGATGATTTATTTCGGTTTCTGGGCCACCCTAGGCTTAATTCGGGTCCGCGAACTGGAATTGTGGACTGTTTTTTTTATCACGAATACAAAACAATAGTGTTCAGACCAGACCTATTTCGGAATTTAAAAAAACAAAGTCAACACTTCCACCGCTTTTGACCCTCAAAAACCCACCCCTTGCACTGGGGAAGATGACAGCATGTCGGGCACGTACTAGGGTTGGCACTCATCTACCGAGCAGTAACACGCGTCTACCGAACGCCTTTCGCCGGCCATTGGAACGACGACCAGCGCACTGCTTCTCGCGAAGCAAATTCGATGGCAGCAGGTTATATGCGTTCGGTCAGCCCGTGACATTTTAGGGCAGGCGAATGGCAAACAATGAACCGAACATATGGTATGAACAACTTTGCCCTGTGGTACACAGACTGCATGTAAGGTAGAGCTCCGAACGAAACAACAGAATGCAGCACGACATCGGTACCGTGCATGATTAATAGGTCGCATCAGGTCAAACACACTCAGGTCAAACGCTATCCGGTCAAACACCCTCAGGTCTAACACCCTCAGGTCAAACACTCAGGTCAAACCTCTTCAGGTCAAACACCCTCAGGTCAAACACCCTCAGGTCAAACACCCTCAGGGCAAACACCCTCAGGGCAAACACTCTCATGTCAAACACCCTCAGGTCAAACACCCTGATGTCAAATCAGGTCAAACACTATCAGGCCAAACACTGCCAGACCAACCACGCGTGCTTCATAATCGTTTGTACAGCACTCAAATAATTTTTTGAACTGCCCAAGCGTAGAAATCGCCGCTGGATCCGCATTCAGGACGTACAAATGAGACGTACAAGCCATGTGTTGTCGAACAGTATTCCGACGTCGACACGTGCCTTTCATCTCAACGGACCTCGAGACGGTCACTGATGAGACGACTAAGTTTGAAGGCAAAGTTTAAGCATAAGATGTCAATCATATTATCAAGTAAACAGCATTCAACAGCAAACAACTTTAATTGCAAATTTAATTGCTTCAAGCAGGCTTCCAGACATGGCGTGACAAGCAACAGAGATCAGTAGCCTGGCACAACTGGGTCATTATTTTGTTTACCGACGCTTCTGCAAAGAATGTGTCGTTAGCTTTGACGAATGGTGTGACGCAATTCGCGTGGTTTTTCGGTGGCCGCGTGAGAGCCGCTCCCGGGGAGCAACCTCTCCCCCCTATCCTCCACGGATTGTGAGTGTTACAAAGCCGCTAACGCTTCTCTCAGCAGGAAATGGTATGATCTCTTGAGTGCAGTTGATCAGACGCGCCGGCCGCTAGTACTAAACCCTAGCATCGTATGGCATGTGGTTGCGCTCACGCTCAACAGTCCGCACGGATGATGAACCATGTAGCTGGGACGTGGTAGAATGGAGAAGACGCCAATGGGCGCTTCGCTGTTGCCGCCGTTTTTTCAGAAGCCAGCTTTTCCATAATTATCGGCTACTTTGGCAATTGCATGCAGCTCCCGCCCATAAACAACAACACCAGACCGGCTTTCAGCATTTGCATAATCCTTCATTGATGAGACTGTTTTGACAGCACGGCAAGCTATTGTCAATAAGTCGCAGTATTGGCCGCCCGGTGGGCGTTGGCTGTCGGCTCGGCAGCAGCCTCGTCAGCGCGAACCCGGCGACCGTCGGCCGCCACAAGGCCGGCCACGTCACGTCAGTGCAGCAGCACGATACTGCAGTGGGGATAGGGGATAGGCGTTTTGAGTTCGTTTGACGATTTCCCACGTGATGACATGAGGCCCACCACGTCACGACATGAAGACAGCCAAATGACGACACGAGATTAGCACGTGACGACATGAAGACTAGCACATTACGTCGGGCTGGCGGTTTGAAAGAAAAAGGGACTCACACTGTAGTAGATATTTACGTTCTTCCCGACACGCTGCACTGGCTTAACAAAATATATACAACGATTATTGTGGCTCAGTGTTTTCTATTAGCTTTTCGTTGACATGATCAATCAGAGTATTATTGAAGCGGTTCATGCTTTGCCTAGTTGATGTAATGCTGAGTTTTACTCGGCCATCAGTTGTGAGAAGAATGCATACAGATTGCATGTTAGCATTATCGTGTAAACCGACAGAAGGTGGATATCACAAGCCAGACCGTGCGTGGCACGAATTTTCCAATTAACGCAGCTATTTCTGACGATCGAAAATATGCTTTGAATGCGAATTATAAACGACAAATGAGTGAAGCTTGACGGAAGCTAAAAACAAACAAGACATGAACTATGCCACACGATGACACTACTACCAGCACTTCGAAACACGCGCAAATCGTCCAAAAAAAATCGCCGATAAAAAAATACCGTACCGTGTGACATTTTAATCAGAAGCGAGAGCGAGTTCAGACGCGTGTAAATGCGAGTAGGAAACATGCCAGCTAGAGGCTGCAACATATCCTCCCAGGACTTTTCTAATGAGAGCCCAGAGCCCACCTCTTCCCTTACCCTCTTGACATTCCTGATCGTATCCTAATCGATACCGTATACTCGTATGATTAATCAGGCATGGAACACTTGCTGAACAATGCACGTCAGAGAGCTATAATTGTCTGCACAAAAGCGCGGGCGCACACAAATAAAGTAAGCTCTTGAGTCCTCGAAGTTTTCCCCGGTTTGGAAAATCCTACAGTAGTGCCCTGCAGTGGCACTACCAGCGACCTGGTCTTACGCGGTGCAGCCCTGAAGTGGCACTTCCAACGGTCGGGTCTGACGCGCTGCAGCCCTGAAGTGGCACTCCTAGCGACCCGGTCTCCTAGCGTGGTGAGAGATGTGAATAAGTGCTGTGGTAATAACTGTGAAGGCGAGAAGTGGATGACTTGCGATTCTTCTCCGTCACCACAAACACATGTGCGCAGCTCACAGTCTTCGCATTCGAGCTGTTGAGCGCTTCGTTACGTGTCTGAACCTCAATCACTTGTTTCAGTGGTTGGTACGTGTCGATAGCAGACGAAGGCTACACCGGACGCGGTGAGAGGACACTATGCAGATGATCCTGGTGTGCCGTCCAAGGAAGTCTCTGACATAATGTGCCGCAGTTAGGTCGCGAAATATATATAAGTGTTTTTCACTGAGGCCCCTCTCATGGCTTTATCGAAGCGTCAGCTCGAAGCCCATTGCCAATAAAATGAATCTATGCATGTAGTTTTTTTGCGATTCGCACTTGGTGTTGGGGAATGTATGTATATACTTCCGAGGAAAAAATATGTATTGAATCCCCGAGCACATTCATACGTTCATAATACAACTGACATATCGCACTGACAGATCAAATATTGCACAAATTCCCCGTTTCCAAATGACCACATACGGACTGGTTTGACCGTGAGCCGAGAGGACGGTACTCAATATGGCTCGGCATCGGCAGCCAATCTCTGACAAGTTCCGGCGTAACGGCTGGCAGTCGTGTCGGCCCACTCGCCCCTGGACCCTGCGTGGCCTTTGCACATAGAAATTGCTGGCTCCGCTGCGGACTGCGAGAGCGTTGGAATGTAGCGCGTCGTGTCAGGTGTAGTGTTCCAATGTAGTCTGGAAATACCGACCGCTGCCCACAGATACCGAAATGAATCACCATCAACTATGGCAGTCTGCGGGACGAATCACCATCAACTATGGCAGTCTGCGGACGCTCCTGGTCACGTGACGGCAGAAGACGAATGCGGAGAAAACACGTGACTGTCCAGCATTCACTGGCTTCCTGTTTCTGACAGCTGAGCACCAGCTCTCCTGACTGGGCATCAGCGCAGCCGAGGTGGTAGCGCCAAGCCAACAATTCCCACATGTTGACTAGATCCGTCACGTTTTCGCTACGCTCAATTCATGCTGCAGAAAGCCCATCATGGCCTCAGCCACCGACCATTCGTGAGCAGTAAACATCGCGTCGAGGTCAAGTCAGCAAGCGAGTTCGAACCGCCACGCAAGCGCACTGCAATTTCTTGGGCTTCCGACAATGGATTTGTGATGGCAGAAACCAGCCCGCTTGATCCCGCAATATTGCAGGTAACTTTTATTACACAGTTTGAATTGACGATCCGGCGGGTCGTAAGGTGGGCAATGAAACCAATCGCTCACCCATCCCTGGATCCGATATATGGCTGACTTTTACTCACTAATCATACTCTCTCACCAGGGACCTCAGCAAGTACCTCGCCACGTGCCGAGATCGACACGAGGGATCTCAGCATGTACCTTGGCACGTGCCGAGATCGACACCAGGGACCTCGGCATGAACCACACCACGTGCAGGGATCGCTACCAGGTACCTCATCATATACTTCACGACGTGCGGAGATCGACAGGAATCAGCATGTACCTCGCTACGTGCCGACAGACACCAGGGACCTCAGCACGTACCACACCACGTGCCGTGATCAACATCAGGGACCTCATCAAACACATCACCACGCTGCCGCTTCTCAGAGATCATACAGACAGCCGTTGCCAAATAATTTTGTGTGTGCCGTTCTCGTCTCAGGCACCAGTGGCAGTGGTCTGTAATTCATTTGATATATGGCCACCATGTTAAGCATTATCCTCGCAACCAGGAATGTTCGGCATCCGATCACTGATAGTTGCCATTATTTAACCCGCCATGTCTCGGTGGGAGGTTAATTTACCCCCACCCCCCACCCACCCACCCTAAGGTATGCCGAGGATAGTGAAAAATTGCGCGCGGCAGCGGCCGAAATTTGGCACACCTTTTCCCACATTGACTTGGCATGTTGTGTGAGAACTGTGACGTTAGGTCGCCTACGGTCAGCGTGTTAGTCAAGGTCAAGTGAGGTCACCTCCAAAAAAGTTCATCCAGTTGTCATGCTTTAATAGATAAAGATATTTAAATAAAACTTCCAGAGTTTGCTTATCTTTAGGGTTGTAAGAAAACGCACGAGAGGATTTTTGTATTGTTCCCGTTTTTTTTTACATCCCGATTATAGCATGTTTTGCGTATTTGCCCATTAGGGCCAAAATGCAGAAGATTCTGGCCAAAGTAAACACTTTTATGACGGACATTTTACTGAAAGCAACGCTTCTCGGTCCGTACTATCCGTTAGAAAAGGAATAATTCAAGAAAATTGAAAACTAACAATTTTGAAAATTTCCTAAAATTAAAATGTTGATTTTTTGGTCGGCAAAACATTGGGGACATGGCAGATTTCGCATTCCATTTCTGATTCCAAATAATTTTTTTTTTATTTCCCCAAAATGAACTCCTCAAAGCCAAATAAAGATGTCAGTCGTGATCCCAAATACCCATCTAGTGTCGTAGCTTTGGGGGATAACATTTCGGGGGTGGATTCGGGCCATATTCTTCGTGTACTTTCCGATGACATCACTTTCTTTTCCGTGCAACGCTTAGTTTGGAAATTAGAGGGGTTATAAAATGACCCTCCCTCACCCCGAGACGGGGTGTGAGGATCTGACTGGAGAGACGGCGCGGGTTAATGAATCGTGTTTTCATTAATGTAATTCCATGTAATCCAGTGTCGGCTTCGCTGGCTTCACGAAAACCAGGCCCGTCTTCACGACAACCAGGCCCGTCTGAGACAGGGGCTGATGTTCATACATTGACTCACCACTCGATCTAAACTGGACTATCCGGGCCAAATAGAGGCCGGCCCGTCCGAATCGAACCCACCTCGAGTCACGAGCGCCTCTGAGTGCTGCATGTCGATGGGATTCATCACGCTACACAAGATCTCGCCGAGTTAATCATTCAGCCGAGCTCTTCTCTGGTTAAATATATACATCTCCGTTACTGGTCCTAAAAATTTTGGCAGGCGTGATTACGCCTTAAAACATTTTGTTCAATAAAATAAATCGAATGCAGCTTCAATCTTTAAGCTATCTGTGAAACTATGTGTCCAACATATATGTTGAAATTTTGCGAGAGAAACAGGTTCAGATTCGTCGATCTGACCTAATATGATGAGAAATATAACCAAAAGCATCATTTTTTGGACTTCGTTGCATCTGTCTTGACATCGGCCATAATGTTAAAGACCTTGAGCATATTTATATGCGCATCTAATAGGTAGAGGCGTATGTGCTGTTGGTATCAATTAAATTAAAATGGCCTGATAATGCAATTTCAATTAAAATGGTCTGTACTATTCATGTAAGCTTCAGGACCTCCGAGCTTACACACTGTGGTGTTTGACCGCTGCACTATCGATGACATATTTATACTGGTTTCTTGAGATCGACGGGAGGGGAGAGAGTTTTTGAGATACAATGTATCCTATGTATTCTAGTCTTTATTTTACTCCATTATATCTTCATGAACTATGAGTGCCCCGAAATCCTACTATTAGAGAATGATTTGGATACTCGGTGTGGATGGAGGACATTTTTCACATCTCACCAGTCAGAACAGATCGCGCCCCGACCACTTGTGAGGCTTCTGCTTGGCGTCAGCGTCAGGTGCTGCGCACGCCGGCGACAGCCAAAAATGGGTCACAGGCGACGGCGAAAGTGATTCACCTTGAATACTTCCTCATCAAACCTGCTACTATAGTCTGTCTTCTAGCCGGCAAATGAAACGACAAAACAAGGTATTTTTTGCTGTCGCGGACTGCAAGACCTCCGGTTAACACCAAAGCGGTGCACTGTGTTCACGCACGTCAGACGAAAGTAGTCGCTATACATATTCAGGCTTCATATAAATTATCCTCGACTACGGTCCCAAGCGAAAGCTTATCATGACCCCTCGACTGAAAAAGGTACCAAAAGGAAGCTAGTGCAGAAATTTTACTTGCGTTTTTTTCTAGCTGATTTCACGTTGTTTACTAACTGCGGCAAATACGAAGAATGTTAGGACCGAAGCCAGAGACGGGCCAGTCTGATGTGACCAAGCCCGGATGGGACCTGGTTCAAATGAACTCGAGCCCGGTCAGAAGACCAGTTTTGAGCAATTTTTGGCATTTAACGTAATACCGTTTGTTTATTTCTGCTACATTAAGGTTAAATATGCAGTTTACATCACCTTGGAAATCCTCGTTCACTCCAAAATCATGGAATTAAAATAAACCTACTGTCAAGATTTTCTTTTGTACCGACAGGTGTTAATAGCAACATTATGACTACAAAACAATTGTTCAAACGCATGGGTCATACACATTACAATAGTATCATCAATATAAGGAAGTAGCAGAAGTACGACAACCAAGCTTACATTCATTCAATCTTCAATATACTTTTAAAATATTCCACCAAGTATTTAATAATCATGTCATACCATTACCAGATTCAGATGTCCAAACCGTAGTAATATTCAGCCTTCAAGATCCATAACAATCTAAACAGGTGGAGGATTTTCATAATTACTATTGTTGCTATCACAATCACTGGTGTTGCAAAGGCCAGTGTTGAGATCACTCTTCTCACAATGCCTTGGCATGATGCTAAATTGTCAAATTCAAATATTGATTGTGATGATACATGTACTTGCAACAAAGTCATAAAATATCGAAAGTCTCATGGTGAAGAAATAAATTCCGCATATTTCGGCGTGTGATTTAGTCGACTAAGTCGGCTGTCGTCAGAATCATATTGCTGGGGCGTCTTCAGCCGGTCTGAGGAACACATTGCATGACTGCGTAAACTTACGTAAACTTTGTTTTGCAGAAGGACATTATTTTATTCGTTCATTCCAATTAAAACGCATTTCCTAGCTTCAATTTTTAGGCCCTCCCTTCCTCCGGACATGCCGCTGATCACGGCATCTTCCCTCACTTCCAGCCAATTTCAGTAGCAATATGACATCAACACGTGTGTCGCGTGGTCGGAAGCTATGACCGCCTCACCCCCGGTCAATGTCAGTAGCAATACCACAGCAACACGTGTTGCGTGGTCGGAAACTGTGACTTATCGCCCGTCCTGTGTCGGCGGATTGCAAGGCTTCCTGTAGTACCAGGCGTTTGTAGCTAGCGAAGGAAAAACGCGGAAATTATTCGACAAATTCTAACTGCGAAACCAAAGATGACCGGGCAGTTCTTTATC
This sequence comes from Ashinkailepas kermadecensis, assembly GCA_034440615.1. Taxonomy (NCBI): domain Eukaryota; kingdom Metazoa; phylum Arthropoda; class Thecostraca; family Neolepadidae; genus Ashinkailepas; species Ashinkailepas kermadecensis. Next base: position 43,206 of record JAOTOM010001294.1, read on the forward strand.
TGTTACTTTCAGCTAATCTTTTTCAGCATGGTAGAACAAACATATGCAGTTCTGATACCATGCAAACTGGCCTTAACTAAGTAATATCTGCTTGATATAACGTAGCTATTAACATAACGAGGCAATGGCCACCCAATAACAACAGACTTACTACGAGAGATGAATATTTCGTCAGTAAAATATGTCACCTATATTGCTTCTGACAACATTTTTCGGTCATTAACATCACACGCTCCGACAATAGCACGAGCCAGTAAATTGTGATCAATTCGGATCCCACGGATGTGCTTGTTGAATATCAATCACACATGCTATGTTTGCAGCGTTATTTACTGCGAACACCAGTAATTATGCCGCCAAGCTACGGTCACCTGCGGCTAAGGTGCAGTCGTAAGTAGTCCGGTGAGTGGGTACACAACAGCGCTGTGTGTATGTAGTCCGGTGGGGGTACACGACAGCGCTGTGTGTATGTAGTCCGGTGAGCGGATACACAACAACGCTGTGTGTATGTAGTCCGGCGGGGGTACACAACAGCGCTGTGTGTATGTAGTCCGGTGGGCGGATACACAACAACGCTGTGTGTATGTAGTCCGGCGGGGGTACACAACAGCGCTGTGTGTAGTCCGGTGAGTGGGTACACAACAGCGCTGTGTGTATGTAGTCCGGTGAGCGGATACACAACAACGCTGTGTGTATGTAGTCCGGCGGGGGTACACAACAGCGCTGTGTGTAGTCCGGTGAGTGGGTACACAACAGCGTTGTGTGTAGTCCGGTGAGTGGGTACACAACAGCGCTGTGTGTAGTCCAGTGAATGGGTACACAACATCGCTGTGTGTAGTTTGGTGGGCGGGTGCACAACAGCGCTGTTATGTAGTCCGATGAGTGGGTACACAACAATGCTGTTATGTAGTCCGGTGAGTGGGTACACAACAGCGCTGTGTGTAGTCCAGTGAGTGTGTACACAACAGCGCTGTGTGTAGTCCAGTGCGTGGGTACACAACATCGCTGTGTGTAGTTTGGTGGGCGGGTACACAACAGCGCTGTGTGTGGTTTGGTGGGTGGGTATACAACAGCGTTGTGTGTAGTTTGGTGGGCGGTGCACAACAGCGCTGTGTGTAGTCCAGTGAGTGTGTACACAACATCGCTGTGTGTAGCTTGGTGGGCGGGTACACAACAGCGTTGTGTGTAGTTTGGTGGGCGGGTACACAACAGCGCTGTACGTAATCTGGCGGGCGGATACACTACAGCGCTGTGTGTAGTATGGCGGAGGGACACAACAGCGCTGTACGTAATCTGGCGGGCGGATACACTACAGCGCTGTGTGGGGGGACACAACAGCGCTGTGTGTGTGCCCTTGGACGGGTATGCAATAGCGCTGCAAGAAACCATATGACCCGTGTGCGTGCGTGCGTGTGTGTGTGTGTGCTCGATATTATATCGCGTCGCAGGACGTGACAACACGTTAATCGTGGGCCTGAAGCTGACTTTGGCAAACACCTCTCACATAGCCAATGCATCATAACCCTGCCTATTGAGCAAAATTACTTGCCACCGGTGTGGGCTGGGTGCCGACGACGCTGTTCGGATGAAAATGAACGCCGCTGAACGTCAGGACGAAGCCATATTCGAGCTTCAATTACTCAGTAAAGACGTTCTCCGAGGCGTACACTGTAATTCGGCATACATATTGCATAGAATTACCATATTTATCCCAATGAGATTAAATTGGAAGTGGATTGGACAGGAATTGGAGTTCCCAGAGCATACACAGATGCTACCCGCACATTTCGCACATTGACGGCTAAGCGAATGTCCAAATGTAAATATATTTGTTGTGGATATGCTACATGTATGCATACACACACACAACATACAAACACACACGCAAACAAAGACCCATACAAGCACGCTCGCACACACGCACACACGCACACATGCACACACGCCTGCACACACGCACGCACACATGCACACACGCACACACGCACACAAGCACATATACGCGCAAACCGATTTTGACGAAATAACCCATAACATGTCACAGAAGCGTATCTGAAAAGCCACCCCGGCTCCAGACAAGCCACTCCGGCCCCGGACAACCCGCTCCGGCTCCAGACAAGCCACTCCGGCTCCAGACAAGCCACCCCGGTCTCCAGACAAGCCACTCATGACACCAACAGATACATCAATCAGGGCACATCTATAGTACTAGCCGGCCAGCACCGGCTGTACCACCTCGGCACGACAATGCCAGCCAGCCGGGACCGGCAGTACCACCCTGACACAGCGGCAGTACCACCCTGACACAGCAGCAGTACCACCCTGACACAGCGGCAGTACTAACCGGCCGGCACTGGCAGTACCACCCTGACACAGCGGCAGTACCACCCTGACACAGCGGCAGTACTAACCGGCCGGCACTGGCAGTACCACCCTGACACAGCGACAGTACCACCCTGACACAGCGACAGTACCACCCTGACACAGCGGCAGTACCACCCTGACACAGTGGCAGTACTAGCCGGCCGGCACCGGCAGTACCACCCTGGCACAGCGGCAGTACCACCCTGACACAGCGGCAGTACCACCCTGACACAGCGGCAGTACCACCCTGACACAGCGGCAGTACCACCCTGACACAGCGGCAGTACTAACCGGCCGGCACTGGCAGTACCACCCTGGCACAGCGGCAGTACCACCCTGACACAGCGGCAGTACCACCCTGACACAGCGGCAGTACTAGCCAGCCGGCACCGGCAGTACCACCCTGACACAGCGGCAGTACCACCCTGACACAGTGGCAGTACCACCCTGACACAGCGGCAGTACTAGCCAGCCGGCACCGGCAGTACCACCCTGACACAGCGGCAGTACCACCCTGACACAGCGGCAGTACCACCCTGACACAGCGGCAGTACTAGCCGGCCGGCACTGGCAGTACCACCCTGGCACAGCGGCAGTACCACCCTGACACAGCGGCAGTACCACCCTGACACAGCGGCAGTACCACCCTGGCACAGCGGCAGTACCACCCTGACACAGCGGCAGTACTAGCCGGCCGGCACTGGCAGTACCACCCTGGCACAGCGGCAGTACCACCCTGACACAACGGCAGTACCACCCTGACACAGCGGCAGTACCACCCTGACACAGCGGCAGTACTAGCCGGCCGGCACCGGCAGTACCACCCTGGCACAGCAGCAGTACCACCCCGGCACAGCGGCAGTACCACCCTGACACAGCGGCAGTACTAGCCGGCCGGCACTGGCAGTACCACCCTGGCACAGCGGCAGTACCACCCTGACACAGCGGCAGTACCACCCTGACACAGCGGCAGTACCACCCTGACACAGCGGCAGTACTAGCCGGCCGGCACTGGCAGTACCACCCTGGCACAGCGGCAGTACCACCCTGACACAACGGCAGTACCACCCTGACACAGCGGCAGTACCACCCTGACACAGCGGCAGTACTAGCCGGCCGGCACCGGCAGTACCACCCTGGCACAGCGGCAGTACCACCCCGGCACAGCGGCAGTACCACCCTGACACAGCGGCAGTACTAGCCGGCCGGCACCGGCAGTACCACCCTGGCACAGCGGCAGTACCACCCCGGCACAGCGGCAGTACCACCCCGGCACAGCGGCAGTACCACCCTGGCACACCGATAGTACCACCCTGGCACACCGGTAGTACCACCCTGGCACACCGGTAGTACCACCCCGGCACAGCGGCAGTACCACCCCGGCACAGCGACAGTACTACCCTGGCACACCGGTAGTACCACCATGGCACACCGGTAGTACCACCCTGGCACAGCGGCAGTACCACCCTGGCGCAGCGGCAGTACCAGCCGGTTCTCCTGGTGCATGTTGGCCTTCACTTAGAGTGCTTCGCTTTATGTCATAAATCTTCCGAAATGCAAATGGATGTGGCCAGGAAGGAAGTTGCGGAAAATAAAGATGGAAAGGAAAATTATCTGAAGAGGTACGGCATGTCTCTTCGCTAATGGTGTGAAGAGTTCCATTCAAAAGTTGTTACTTCACAAAATGTCTCAATGTGGCTTGATGGGCACCGTTATGGGAGGAAGGAGACGACCTTTCATGGAAGCCTTATGGAGGAGCTACAAACATTCACGCTAGGTAAAATTTGCTACCAGTTTTGGTCAGAGTGGTTAATAAAAATGTGCAACTGGAAATACGGAGGGCGTCTTTCCTGTCCAGCAGCGAATGGCGCGTTCGAAGGGATACCGATGGCCTACACGCATACTTCTAGAATTAACGCACTTCCAGAACTGTTGTTCTGCTCGCATAGCATATATGATTCAGCTCACTAAAGATGGCCGCGATCTCGCCACATAACCCGGGGCACCAGTGTCATTTTGCATGCACATGGTACTGCTCGAACATGACTAAGGAGTGCTGAAACACTCAAAAACTACCCAAGCACTACATCACTACAAATCAGTTGTCATTTTAAACCAATAATGAAGAAATATTTCGACTAACAATCTAACTAGTCTTAATTAGATACATCATTCCACTGCAAGGGTAACACAAAACGGTAATCAGGATGCCAAAAATGGGACGGTCAATACATTATTTTCCGAGTTGTATTTGTGGTTACACAAACGCCTTCTACATCGTTGGAAAACTCGTGTGAGCCTGCTGATAAGCACAGCCGGTGTCACGCCCGTGCTGTAGGTGTGAGGCCGGTCTCACCTGTGCTGCAGACGTGAGACCGGTCTCACGCCCGTGCTGCAAGCGTGAGGCCGGTGTCTCGTCTGTGCTGCAGGCGTGAGGCCGGTCTTACCTGTGCTGCAGGCGTGAGGCCGGTCTAACGCCCGTGCTGCAGGCGCGAGGCCGGTGTCTCGCCCGTGCTGCAGGCGTGAGTACGACCTCACGCTGTGCTGCAGGCGTGACAAGCGCTGGTCTGCGACGCAGCCGGCACGTATCGATTGATAGCGTGGCCCGTCCCGAGCCCGGCCGACGAGCCTCCCTGTGATTAGATTATGCCGACACGGCAGCACAAACTGGGCCTAGGTTATGCCCGACACCTCGTCAAGATCGCGCCGTTTGTGCTTGATACCGTGTGAAGTCACATCTGACTCAGAGTCATGTGGTGTTGAGGCAGTGTTAGGTCGTGCTTGATACCGTGTGGAGTCACATCTGAATCAGAGTCATGTGATGTTGAGGCAGTGTTAGGTCGTGCTTGATACCGTGTGGAGTCACATCTGACGCAGAGTCATGTGGTGTTGAGGCAGTGTTAGGTCGTGCTTGATACCGTGTGGGGTCACATCTGAATCAGAGTCATGTGGTGTTGAGGCAGTGTTAGGTCGTGCTTGATACCGTGTGGAGTCACATCTGACGCAGAGTCATGTGGTGTTGAGGCAGTGTTAGGCCGTGCTTGATACCATGTGTAGTCACATCTGACGCAGAGTCATTTGGTGTTGAGGCAGTGTTAGGTCGTGCTTGATACCGTGTGGAGTCACATCTGACGCAGTCAAGTCATGCTTAATACAGCAGCAGGTCCATTCTTGATACAGTACCGTGTCATGCTTGATACAGCACTGGACCATGCTTGATACAGTGCCGGGTCATGCTTGATGCAGTACAGTGGCATGCTTGATACAGCTCTGGACCATGCTTGATACAGTACCGGGCAGTGTTAAAATAATGGTTTTTCGTTAAGTGTGAGATGTCGAAACGAGCACAGTAGGATGTCGAAATTTGTCATGGAATTAGTTTCATCTAAGATGCTTTTACGTCTTTCAGACTCAAATTCGAGCCAATGGCGTACTTGTGACTGCACCTTTATCATTTGTTTTGAGATTCATACTTTAGGAAGAGCGATATTCTGGATAGCGGAAAAAAATGCGTATGCTATAAACTGCTATGGTATGCCATATGACATTATAGGTCATATTTTTGTCTGAAATTGCGTTGCAAAATGCTCGTGTATCACCATCCCTTATCGAGAGCATGAGCATGATACTTATGAACGAGATACGAAGGAGGAGGAGGAGACGAAAGAGACGGCGGAGACACGAAGACTTCATAAGCACGCATCACGAAGCAAGATGTCGATACTTCTTGGAGAAGGATTTCGATTGAGTGTTCAAACGGTGGTATATTTTACCCTATTTCACGAATAATTTATCACTAGTACCGTGTCATGCTTGATGCAGTACCGGACCATGCTTGATGCAGTACCGGGTCAGGTTGGACACAGTGCCATGCTACGTTTGGCACAGTAGCGGGTATAGGGTTTGACACGGCAAAGCCCTTGTCCGACACGATGACAATCGACAGAAGGTGGAAATCAATAAATCGCCACAGGAGTTTAAGGGGTTTATCGCATTGTATCACGTCGTATCGTATCGTATCGTATTGCATGGTATCATATCGTATCGTAACACTTCACACATGCCATCTTGCCATTGTCCTACACAAAACAGCGGATTTTCCCTCCCTTTGCCTGCTTTGAAAACATAGCATTACAGTGCAAGGACGCGGAAACGTGAATCTTGAACAAAGAACGATGTGTGGTCATCTAAGCTTGGGCCCCAGTGCGGAATTTCCACTGTCACTGTCATATTCACATCCGCCCATGCAATATCACCGTTATCGGTGATGCCGCCTCAAATAATGTCACAATGTTTTCGTCTGAACTGGTATTAATTAAGGCCGTGGTCATTGACATGTTGAACTTTTTGATAAATTCGTACCAGTTGGAGGGAGAGAGGGCTTTGCGAGAGAAAGAGAGAGCTTCATGTTCATGAGAGAGCTTCCATATAACCAAGTAAGTGATAGGGCATATACATCAGACCTTCACCTCGGCACAGCGTTCACGAGCCATTCGCCCAACATCCGCCGAGGAGGCCGAGGTCTCCGGCCGACTGGTATCACACACCGCTGGCAGGTGGTGGACTCACACAGGCCGGCTGGTATCACACACCGCTGGCAGGTGGTGGACTCACACAGGCCGGCTGGTATCACACACCGCTGGCAGGTGGTGGACTCACACAGGCCGGCTGGTATCACACACCGCTGGCAGGTGGTGGACTCACACAGGCCGGCTGGTATCACACACCGCTGGCAGTGGTGGACTCACACAGGCCGGCTGGTATCACACACCGCTGGCAGTGGTGGACTCACACAGGCCGGCTGGTATCACACACCGCTGGCAGTGGTGGACTCACACAGGCCGGCTGGTATCACACACCGCTGGCAGGTGGTGGACTCAACAGGCCGGCTGGTATCACACACCGCTGGCAGGTGGTGGACTCACACAGGCCGGCTGGTATCACACACCGCTGGCAGGTGGTGGACTCACACAGGCCGGCTGGTATCACACACCGCTGGCAGTGGTGGACTCACACAGGCCGGCTGGTATCACACACCGCTGACAGTGATGGACTCACACAGGCCGGCTGGTATCACACACCGCTGGCAGTGGTGGACTCACACAGGCCGGCTGGTATCACACACCGCTGGCAGGTGGTGGACTCACACAGGCCGGCTGGTATCACACACCGCTGGCAGTGGTGGACTCACACAGGCCGGCTGGTATCACACACCGCTGGCAGGTGGTGGACTCACACAGGCCGGCTGGTATCACACACCGCTGGCAGTGGTGGACTCACACAAGCCGACTGGTATCACACACCGCTGGCAGGTGGTGGACTCACACAGGCCGGCTGGTATCACACACCGCTGGCAGGTGGTGGACTCACACAGGCCGGCTGGTATCACACACCGCTGGCAGTGGTGGACTCACACAGGCCGGCTGGTATCACACACCGCTGGCAGTGATGGACTCACACAGGCCGGCTGGTATCACACACCGCTGGCAGGTGGTGGACTCACACAGGCCGGCTGGTATCACACACCGCTGGCAGTGGTGGACTCACACAGGCCGGCTGGTATCACACACCGCTGGCAGTGGTGGACTCACACAGGCCGGCTGGTATCACACACCGCTGGCAGGTGGTGGACTCACACAAGCCGACTGGTATCACACACCGCTGGCAGGTGGTGGACTCACACAGGCCGGCTGGTATCACACACCGCTGGCAGGTGGTGGACTCACACAAGCCGACTGGTATCACACACCGCTGGCAGGTGGTGGACTCACACAGGCCGGCTGGTATCACACACCGCTGGCAGGTGGTGGACTCACACAAGCCGACTGGTATCACACACCGCTGGCAGTGGTGGACTCACACAAGCCGACTGGTATCACACACCGCTGGCAGGTGGTGGACTCACACAGGCCGGCTTACGGCAGAACCGCTGGTAAATGTTCTGTCCTTCATCTAGCACTGGCTGTCCGACATTCATCAGTCGACTTTGTATTCATCATTTGCTGATAAAATAGTTGTCGACTTGTGCGAGATGCAGAATGCGTTCTTTGCCGTCATTACTTCACGGATTTCGCTGTGTGACGTTGCATATTTCGTTGGTTCCGGTAGCGGATCGTTGTGGCAAGCTTCACGCCGTATGAATTATGTGAGCAATTTGTGACGTCATTTGTAAACTTTCGAACTCAACACGGAAAACCCTAACATTTGGTGGTATGAACACCCATAGAGACACTTTTGCACAATCCAACCGAATCATATTGCCCGCACACATTTATGTACGAACATTCCATATTCATCGCGGTCTGATTACCACCTCCCATGAGCGTCGCCATCTTGCACGAAGCCACACAGAGCAGAACGTGGACAGCTCATTACAATACGCGCAGAATCTTCGCGCGGATTTCGTGGGGAAGGAACAAAGACCGACATATGACGTCAGGGTCGGTGCAATCTGCGGACGAAATGTGACAAAGAACGCACCCACAATCGACCGGTACTTCACCACTGGCTTCTCCGCCTGACAAACAAACGTTCACCATTTGGAATGACTGGCAGTATGCCGTCGGTAAAAAGTCACACAGCATGTGTCGGGAGCACGGTTTTCTATGGCGCGCCGCCGAGGTAACCACAGCTTGCCTCGTCACGCCGCGGCTGTGGCGCCGTGACCTTGGATTGACTCTCGCGACCTTCATATTGGGGTATCCAAACACAACAAACAGCGCATATGTACTGTCTACTGGACTCCCCACAGCCCATCTGGTACCGCCTTCAGTTTTGCTGTGGTCCATATGCTTTGGAGACCTTGGCTGGAGTGGGGCCCTCGTGTTGCCAACTCTTTCAGCCGGATGAGGGAGGAGTCGGGGCGAGACCGAGCGTGTCATATACCAGTCAGTGTCGTCCCACTGGCCTGTTGCCCTCTCCCCCCCCCCCCTCCCCACACCCGGTGTCCTGCCACATCGTCCACAGTGCATGTACTCGCACTGTGGACGGCGACTATGCACGACGACTTTGCACGGCAACTACGCGCTGCACGTTGCGGAAAGTTGCCCATTATCCGGGAAACCGGCGCCCGTGAGGCCCCGGTACCGGCATGTGCCAGCAGGAGCCAGCCCGAGCCGCACATAAGCCACATGGCAGCCACATGGTAGCCACCGGTACCGGCATGTGCCAGCAGGAGCCGACCCGAGCCGCCCATAAGCCACATGGCAGCCGCCGGTACCGGCATGGACCAGCAGGAGCCAGCCCGAGCCGCACATAAGCCACATGGCAGCCACATGGCAGCCGCCGGTACCGGCATGGACCAGCAGGAGCCGGCCCGAGCCGCACATAAGCTACTTGTTGCCAGTCGACCACCCGGTCAACACGCCTGCGAAACTTCTCAAGGCGAGGCGAAATCGGCCAATCTTTCATCTTCTAGCAGTGCTCGACCACCAACTTTTTGTGTTCGAGGCCAATTTCCGGGACAACAAATCACGCACGCCTCCATGGACGTCGCGTGCAGTAAGCACGTGTTCTGGTCCTGGACGTGGTGTGACCAGAAACGTGATCGTACATCAGACGTGTTCAGATATCGGCAGTGATCAGACCCAGACCCTATCACGCGTATCTAGTTTGACTACGTGTGGGGTCAAGTCACGTGTGGGGTGGGGTCAAGTCACGTGTGGGGTGAGGTCACATCTGGGGTTTCATCACATGCGGAATCAGATCCCGTCTAGGCCGCCAGAACCGGACAACATCCAGGGCTTGACCTCAAGTTTGGGCAGACCACGGCAGTGACCTGACCCTAGACGTGGCCTCGACCCGACAGTGACATAACCGAAGACATTGCCGGATCACACGGGCTACCATCCTCCGTGGCGGTTGATAACGTCCCCGCAGTTCCGCACCACTCCATGACATTTCGCGCCATTAGTGGCGGTGGCGCGCGGTTTCTGAGGCGGCCGCCAGCGCCGATTTGCCGGGCTCCAGCCAAGGTCGGGCCGTTCCACGTGAGGTGAGAGGCAGGGGCAGCCTGCGCCGATGGAACACACGGCTCGTGGGGAACCCCGCACCACACCTGATAACCACGTCTGGCCAGCAGGCAGGTGGCTCACCCCGTCCCGGCAGCGAGTTCCGAACAAGGCGGCATGATAACAAAATACCAGCGCTGTTGATATAAATGGGAAAATACCGGTGTGCAATATGAGTCATATTTCCCTCCAAGGCAACACCGCTAACTCACACACATTGAAGCCGACGTGAACATTGATTCGCGTTGCCGGGCCGTGGCTGTAGGGGAAATTGCTTCTGCATCCGACCGGGCCGCCGCGGGGCAGAGCAGGCATTGACCAATGGTCGGCGGCGGAAGGAGCCGCCCGTGGCCCGTCGCGGAATGCAATCGCAATAGCGGCCGCCACGTGACTGCCGAGCGCTGCCAAGTGAGCGAAGTTGGTATCGGGGGTATCAGTTGGTATCGGGGGTATCAGTTGGTATCGGGGGTATCAGTTGGTATCGGGGGCAGCGGTGCCGCCGGGTGTCGACGTCTAATCAGCGCTGCAGCGTGCACGGCGCCGGCCGTATCGGGTGCAGCTTATCAGACGGCGGGCGGGCACGGAACAACGCGGCCCACGTCGCAGCCGCCTGACCGGTGAACTTTGCTGGCCGATGTGTATAGAGTTCACCTCACGTTCTGTGGGAGAAGCAGCCCTTTACGCAGAGGTCAATAAATGCGGAAAGGTGTCGCTCGTAAAATATCACGAGGTAAACTTTGTCGTACTTATGAATGTTGTAAGGAGCTAAAATGTGCCCTCCTTTTTAGCCGAAGGTCATCGGAGTTCGAAAGTTTCACAGTACCCCATGGTCTAGCACAACAAATCGACGCAAGGAGGTTTCGTCCCCCGCCCCCGATTCAGCCCCCGATGAGTCGCTTTGTTGTCGTGCATCACCATTTTCAGCTAACCGTTCCTCAAGAAAGATACATTTGTCACCAACTGATAACAACCTATCGCCAACGCTAACTATAGTCGGTACGCGCTACAGAAAACAGCTATCTGCCAACACGATGCCAGATCATCACGGCCGCCGTCCTAGACCGGTCGAAAACACCGGCGTATCATGCTTGGAAAGAGCCCCAGAGAAACGGTGGGCGGAGCCTGTTTTCTCGCGACTTCGATGTCAACATAGGAGAGGAGGTAGAGGAGTAGGAGTAAGAGGAGGGTGAGAATGGTTCTGGCACTTTTTAGAACTTTAGAACCTTGGCTCTGACAGGATAACTAATGTGTCGGGAACTGAAAGTTTGCGGCATTTATCAACCTCGTCTGTTGGCTGCACACGTGTCAACGCTGGCAAACGGAGAAAAGCTGGCCTAGTTTGACGGCAGATGATCTTAAGTGGAGCCACCTCAACGAACCGAATGTATCACACTGCAGTATGATACATTCGGTACTAATTATTCAAATTAATAAACCCAACATCACCTCACCAGTGCACTGGTGAGGTGATGTCGGGCAGCGCACAGTCTGGTAGGTTCGGTCAAACAGCCGAACACAAAGAACTGCAAGGGTTAGGGTTAACTCTCTTGCTCACAGTCAGTAAATAAGGGGTAGCAGTAGATCAAGGGGGCAGAGTGGTAGCTCATCCAGAGATGATAGAGCTCCTCAACATGAAAAAGCCAAAGAGGGTCATGGAACTTTTGTTAAGTGTATGATGCTTAATGCTCAGAACATTCGATCCAAATTTGATGAGTTCAAGTGTTATGTTGCTGAGGAGAAACCAGATTTTGTTTGCATTACTGAGGCATGGGTCAGTGAGGGGTATTTTGGGGATAACTTGCAGGACTATGAGATCCAGGGATACAATATGTTTTCATACAATAGGGGTCCAGCAGTGAAAGGGGGTGGTGTAATGCTGTATGTGAATAGCTTATACAGTTCTCAAAAAGTAGCAGATGGGGTAAAAAATGTGTCTGTGGAGTCCATTTGGCTTGATGTTGCTGTCGGAAAAGGCAACAGCAATAAACTAAGGATAGGAGCTTTGTATGGATCAGGAACCTTGCCACATTCTCAGCAACTAGAGCTCGATAAAGTGATTTGTGAGGAAATCAGTAGAAACTTTCAGAGGAAATGCCTTATTCTTGGTGACTTTAATCTAAAAGGATATGAAAATGTTGGTGTTGGCTCCCCATCATGTAAACTGTTTAGGAAATGCCTTGAAGAGGACTTCTTCTTACACCAGTTTGTAACAGAACCAACCAGGCAGGGCTCATTCTTGGACCTTGTCTTCTCAGATTTAAGTGATTTAGTTTAAGACTTGACTGTAGGAGAAACTCTGGGAAGAAGTGACCATAACGTAGTAAGATTCAAGGCACAGGTAGCAGGGACAATCAAGGATAATTTGGCAAAGATTCCAAATTTTAACAGGGCAGACTTTGACTGCATGAGAGAGGCTTTAAGTGCCATAAAATGGGAAGAAGAATTCTTTGATTTAAATGCCTGTGAAATGTGGGAAAAGTTCAAATCTTACTTGAGGGAAATTCAGATTAGACATGTCCCCCAAAAGCAAAGGCGCAAAAGAAGGGTAGGAAAGCCAGCATGGCTTACACCAGATGTGATGAAAGCAAGTAGGGCTAAGCAAGATGCATTTAGAGTATTTAAGGAAGCTTCAAATATAGTAAATCTAAGGTCGTATAAAAAATCTAGAGATGCTGTGAAGCAGAAAATCAGAGCAGCAAAGAGAGCAAAATAATTGGATTTGGCTAGGAACTGTAATGGGGACAGTAAAAAGTTCTTTAGTTTCTACAAGCTAAGTAAAGTTTCAAGCACAATTGGTCTACTGGAAGTAAATGGGACTATATTGAGCGAGGATGATGAGATGGTTGAGGAGCTGAGCAAGCAGTTTAAATCAGTGTTTACAGTGGAGGATGTGACTAATCTGCCAACCGTGAACCACAGTTCAATGACAGGTGATCAGATACACGATGTTGATTTCATTGATAGTGATATTGTTTTCAATTATATCAGAAAAATAAAGCCAAACAAGGCAGCAGGACCTGATGGAATTTATGCTAGGGTATTGCGGGAAGCTGAAAAGGAAGTGGCAATTCCACTTAGTATAATATTTTGTAGATCAGTTTCACAAAATGAAATTCCTACCGATTGGAAACGGGCAAATGTAGTTCCTATTTTCAAGAAAGGAGAAAGAGGGAAAGTTGAAAACTATAGGCCAGTAAGCCTCACATCCCTAGTCTGCAAGGTACTCGAATCAATTATCAAGGATAGAATAGTTAGTTTTCTGGAAGGAAACAGTTTGATTCAAGATACTCAACATGGGTTTAGAAAAGGGCGATCGTGTCTCACAAATCTCTTGGACTTTTTGAATTTTGCTACAGAACAATTTGATCAGGGAAATCAGGTTGATGTAGCATATCTTGACTTTAGTAAGGCCTTTGACAAGGTACCCCATAGACGGTTAATGATGCAGCTTCAGGTCCATGGTATTGCAGGTAGCATCCTGAAATGGATAGAGTTGTGGCTTTCAGATAGACAGCAGAGAGTGATGCTAAATGGTACAAAGTCATCATGGCAAAATGTCTTAGTGGAGTACCCCAGGGGTCGGTACTGGGGCCACTATTGTTCATTATATATGTGAATAGCATTGAATGTGGCCTAAGCAGTAAGGTTTTGAAACTTGCGGATGATTTGAAGATCTTTAGGGCAATAACAGGGCACAATGAGCAGGTTTTGCTGCAGAAAGACTTAGACGAGCTAGTGAAGTGGTCCGAAAAATGGCAAATGAAGTTTAATTTTGATAAATGCAAAGTCATGCATGTAGGTAGGCAGCATATGAAGGCTCCATACTTGATGGGTGGCCAAGTACTATCTGTGACTCAGCAGGAGAAGGACTTAGGTGTTATTTTGAACACAAAATTGGGGGCATCAGAACAGACCAAAGAAGCCAGGAAGAAGGCACTAAGAATGCTTGGGGTAATACAGAGGAATGTGTCATACAAAAGTGAGGAGGTCATCAGGAAGCTTTACTGTGCATATGTCAGGCCACATTTGGAATACTGTGTCCAAGCTTGGTCCCCTAGTTATGAGAAAGATTTTTGGCTTTTAGAGAGAGTACAAAAGAGGGCAACAAAAATGGTGAATGGTATAGGCAACCTGGCATATGAGGAAAGATTGAAGAAATTGAATATGTTTTCACTTAGATATAGAAGGCTGAGAGGAGATCTCATCGAGGTTTTTAAATTTGTTCATGGTTAGGAACAGGGATATCTCAGGGAAATGTTTGAATTTAACAGAAATGATGCAATTAGAGGTCATCAATTCAAAATTAAAGTTAGTCACAGCAGGACAAGGTTACGACAGTCTTTCTTCACCAACATGGTAGTAGAACACTGGAACCAGCTGCCAGGAACCATTGTCAGTAGGAACACACTGAACATCTTTAAAAACGGCATAGACAATCATTATAAGAATTGGGGGCTTGTTTTTCTGTATTCCAGGGAGGGTTGATCGACAGGGAGGAGTTGGGAGTTGAGAGGAGTTTGAAATTGTTGAGTGTGTTATGCAATAGCAAGTGAGTCTCTTATTAAGTCTAAACGCTTTATAAATTTATATAGGGTGTACCTAGCAGTGGATTCAGCACCTTCCTTCGGGATGTGATACTGATGAGATTGTCTATGGTAGCACAATGGGTATGATGGGAGGAGTTTGTAATTGTTGAGTGTATTATGCAATAGCAAGTGAGTCTCTTATTAAGTCTGAACGCTTTATGAATTTGTGTGGGGTGTGCCAAGCAGTGGATTCGGCACCTTCCTTCGGGATGTGATGCTGATGAGATTGTCTATGGTGGCACGATGGGTGTGATGGGAGGAGCTTGTGATTGTTGAGGGTGTTATGCGGTAGCAAGTGAATGGTGCTAGATAGGCTGGGATATATAGCTTCCTAGGAACTTGGGATAAGGGATTGATTGGGGTGGGAGTATGTACATTCCTAGTACCTTTTCTAGATAGGCTAAACCCAGATGGGCCCCTGTGGCTCTTATTAAGCCTTAATACTTTATGACTTTATTTATGACTTTAACTATAGAGCTGCATTGCATTTGGACATTCTGACGCTTGGACATTCTGTGAACCCCAGAGTTCTTCGCTGTTGGACATTGCGATGTAACAGTGCACCGCTACAGAATGTCCAAGCGTCAGAATGTCAAAAATGTGCCCACATGTGTCAGAAAATGATTTTAAGCTTTCTCGAAAAAGACTTTCACTGGCGCATTCTGACCCTATCCGCTTCAACAGACGCATACATGCTTAAGCTACAGAATGGAGCTTGGTGGGGCACTACTGCAGTCTCCAGAGAGGGTCACCCCGGTAGATGCAGGTACACTTCAGCAATATGCAGAAAGGGTCACCCTAGCTGTCGTAGGACTGGTTGTCCAAAAAAGGTTTTGTTGAAGTGATATGGGTATCTCGTCCTACAGTCCTATGTCTAGTATATTATCCGTCAGCTAAGAACACTGGGTGTGAGGGAATGGCCAAACACCAGAATGGCCATGTGGAAAGCGGCTCCAGAATGAATATGTAACCATATGGAGGTTTTGGACATTCTGTCTCATTGGGCATTCTGCGCCTTGGACATTTTGCTGCGCCTCAGTGTTCATGGCTGCTGGACAGTCTGATACTTGGATATTGTGACGTTTGAACACTATGAAGCTTGTACAATCTCGAACTGTATAAGAGGAACATGGTACAAAGAATGCCAACCAAAATAATGAAACACTTCACTGATACCTGGTACAGCTGACTTATCAAACGGCAGAGAGTTGGGAAGCCGTTGAAATCTTCGGAGCGAAAAGAGTGCATTATTTACTTAATAAATAGGTCGTAAAACCTCCGCAGCTCTAACTAGGTTCCGGTCAAATTTTGATTGACTATTTTTTCCACTAAATTGTAACCGACTAAATTTGAAGATAGCAAAATGCGGCGACGTGCGTGCAGTTCCATGGAGGTGCACACATGTTTTCAATGGCGGAACATTACGCATATTATAGGGAAGGCCAGCAACGCTGAAGTTGATAAAGCAACACGTCGTGAATTTGGTCGCCCATCTCATGCTAAAATCTGTAGTTATTGGGAGGGGTAGGTGAGGATCAATATGCATTAGACGGACAAAAGACCCTCCAGAGATAGCAAATTTAGCCTATATATGTTATACATATATATATATATATATATATATATATATATATATATATATATATATATATATATATATATATATATATATATATATATATATATATATATATATATATATATATATATATATATATATATATATATATATACAGGCGCGCACCCAGGATTTTTCCATGGGGGGGCCCGGACCGAAAAGGGCACTTGGCCGGCTCCAAACGGGCACTTGACCGGCTCCAAAAGGGCACTTTGCGGCCCGGGGCACACTGGAAGGTTTGCTGACCGGGGGGGGGGGGGCGTGAATTTTCCATGGGACACGTTATATGTTATAGCACCGAACCCTTGTATTTACAATAATATTTCCAAAAACATGCAGCCTGCTCACAATTCCTCCGTCATAATTCCTCCGTCACAAACCCTCCGTCACAATTCCTCCGTCACAATTCGCTGCATTTGTTGCAGGCAACCGGGGGTGCCCGATTATGAATCATGGAACGTCAAAAGGGCCCACAGAGGCTTCACTTAAGGGACAGTTGCCCTGATTGCCCCTCCCCAGTACCAAGTCCTTGATATCAGTGCAACTAGGTAGGTACCTCCCTACTTATTGTAGCCTGCAGTTAATCTGTCCTTCTACTGAAAGGTAACCAGAATAGAGGTAGGTGGGAAACTAGGCTCTGGAGCATTCACAGCCTTTAAAAGTGCTATCTCGAACCAAGGCTGTTTCATAATAGGTTCAGGTAGATAGCTACAGGTACGCAGGTAGGTACTTTTTCTAAGGGCCTGCGCTACTGCTATCCAGACACCTGAGGAGGGTTATGCATTGCAGACTGAAGAAGGTACATGAGCTTGAGACATAACAGCCCAGTTATTTATAGTTTTAGGGTGGTGTAGGTACCTATAAACATAAAGTGCAAATTTATACCATCGTGCTTAACATCGTGC
The DNA here is from genome assembly GCA_034440615.1 of Ashinkailepas kermadecensis. NCBI lineage: Eukaryota > Metazoa > Arthropoda > Thecostraca > Neolepadidae > Ashinkailepas > Ashinkailepas kermadecensis. The sequence goes on from JAOTOM010001294.1 coordinate 60,688, forward strand.
TTGTGCCCGCCTCAGCCTTGAATGGAGCTTCAGGCCGCTACAATTTTGGCGCGTAAGTTGACTGAATACAATTTTTAATAAGTGAAACCCATGTTCGGCCAGATGTACCCAGGGCAAACGCGCAAGAAAGTCCAGCTGTTCACTGATGGAACACTGAAAAGTGAGATTTAAGCAAGGATTTTTTGGGAGGCTGATACATTTTTTTACGCCGAACCTAGGGGTAGGCGGGGTAGGTATGTATCGTTCGATCGTTTAGGCCAAGGCCGATGGGCACTTTTGCGCCCAAACCCAAAAGGGCACTTTCTGCCGAGGGACACTTCTCGATCTTGACCTAGGGAGAGGAAGCCGGGCCCCGTGGGCACCACACACCGGTGCGCCTATAGGCACAGGCCACAGGACAGGGCACAGGGTAGGGCACAGGGCAGGGCACAGGGCAGGGCACAGAGCAGGGCACAGGACAGGGCACAGGGCAGGGCACAGAGCAGGGCACAGGACAGGGCACAGGGCAGGGCACAGGGCAGGGCACAGGGCAGGGCACAGGGCAGGGCATAGGGCAGGGCATAGGGCAGGGCATAGGGCAGGGCATAGGGCAGGACTCAGGGCAGGGCACAGGGCAGGGCACAGGGCAGGGCACAGGGCAGGGCACAGGACAGGGCACAGGGCAGGGCACATGGCAGGGCAGGGCACAAGGCAGGGCACAGGGCAGGGCACAGAGCAGGGCACAGGGCAGGGCAGGGCAAGGCACAGGGCAGGGCACAGGGCAGGGCACAGAGCAGGGTACAGGGCAGGGCACAGGGCAGGGCATAGGGCAGGGCATAGGGCAGGACACAGGGCAGGGCAGAGTTCACGGTACAGCACAAGGCACAGGGCAGGGTACAGGGCAGGGCACAGGGCACTTTTAGATCAAAAGGGCAACTAATTGGGACAGGCATAGGACAGGAAAGGGCACAGGGGAATGTCATTTTTAGGCCAAAAGGGCAGTTTTGGGCCCAAAGGGCACCTTTGGCACAGGCGGGGCACATAAGGCAGGTGATTTTTGGGCTAAATTTGGGACATTCCGGCCAAGAGGGCACCTTCCGGTCAAAAGGGCACTTTTGGCCAAAAGGGCACTTTGGTCTCATGGGGGGGGGGCCGGGCCCCTTGGCCCCCCCCCCTCCGGTGCGCCTATGTATATATATATATTGTAATTTACCGTTTGTTAGCAATCCTCATTCTTCCTGACATAGTCCCATCCGATTTCATATGGCTCAAAGTTAATTACGCAAAACGCATTTAACGTTTACTTCCATTAACATTATTTTAGCAGCTTGACCATGGAGCTTCACATGCTGTTGTTGACATCGTGCCCGTGTATTTTCGGAACAAAATTGCTGCCCTGTTCTCGCGATATCCGAGGCTTTCCAGTCAGATTTTAACCCTCAGTCTCAGGGGGTCATTATAAACCCCATCTAATCTCAAAACTAAGCGTTGCACGAAGAGGAAATAGATGTCATTGGTACACATTCGACGAGTAGGGCCAGAAACCACCCCCAAAAATTATCTTTCCTCAAAAAGTGACGCCATTAGGGAGGGGGTTCATGTGGACACGACTGACGTCATGTTTTACGCTCTGGGGAGTTCATTATGGGGACGATTTTAAAACAAAACTTATTTGGAATCATAAAAGTAAGGCGAAATCAACCACGGCCTCAAAATACCCCCCCCCCCCAAAAAAAAGGTGTATTTTCCAAGTTTGGAAACTTTTGAGTTTTCCATTTTTGACTTCTTGTTTTTCTGTTTAGTTCAGCGCACCGAGGTAAACGTGGCTGCAATTAATATTAGCCTCACAAATAGTGCTTCCCTTAGCCCGAATCCTCGATTTCAGACGCAAAGGGCAAATATACAATTCATGAAAAGGAGAATTGGACAAATTTATGTGGTGCGCTTTGTTACGTTCCTAAAGATAAGCAAACGCTGAAAGTTTCATTAAAATATCTTCACCCGTTAAAGCGTGACGTCTGGTTAAACATTTTTGGAGATGACATCACTTGACCTTGACTAATTCGGTGATCGTGGATGACCTAACCTCAAGATCTTCACAAGGTTCAAATTGACGTGGGAAAAAGTGCACCAAATTGCGGCGCGCTGCCATGCGTCATTTTTCACTATCCACAGCAAACCTTAGGGGGTGGGAATAGACCCCTCCGAGACGGCGCGGGGTAACGTTAGCCGTTAACCAGGTGGTGGATTACTGATAATATCGCTGAAGTCGACCGTTCTGGCCTTGACGGCAGCTGGGACCGTGCCGTCACATCGTCACACCGTCACACCGTCACATTGTCACACCGTCACATCTTCATACCGTCCCACCGTCACATCGTCACATTGTCACATCGTCACACCGTCACACCGTCACATTGTCACACCGTCACATCTTCATACCGTCCCACCGTCACATCGTCACATTGTCACATCGTCACACCGTCACATTGTCACACCGTCACATCTTCATACCGTCCCACCGTCACATCGTCACATTGTCACATCGTCACACCGTCACACCGTCACATTGTCACACCGTCACATCTTCATACCGTCCCACCGTCACATCGTCACATTGTCACATCGTCACACCGTCACATTGTCACACCGTCACATCTTCATACCGTCCCACCGTCACACCGTCACACCGTCACATCGTCACACCGTCACACCGTCACATCTTCATACCGTCCCACCGTCACATCGTCACATTGTCACATCGTCACACCGTCACACCGTCACATTGTCACACCGTCACATCTTCATATCGTCCCACCGTCACACCGTCACATCGTCACACCGTCACATCGTCACACCGTCACATCTTCATACCGTCCCACCGTCACATCGTCACATTGTCACATCGTCACATCGTCACATTGTCACATCGTCACACGTCACATTGTCACATCGCAACATCGCCACACCGCCATACCGTCACACCGTCACACCGTCACATCTTCATACCGTCCCACCGTCACATCGTCACATTGTCACACGTCACATTGTCACATCGCAACATCGCCACACCGCCATATCGTCACATCGCCAGACCGTCACACCGTCACATCGTCACACCGTCACAACGTCACACCGTCACACCATCACATCTTCATACCGTCCCACCGTCACATCGTCACATTGTCACATCGTCACACGTCACATTGTCACATCGCAACATCGCCACACCGCCATATCGTCACACCGTCACATCGTCACATCATCACACTGTCACATCGGCATACCGCCACACCGCCACATCGTCACATCATCACACAGTCACATCATCACATCATCACACCGCCACATCATCACACCGTCACACCGTCGCACCGCAACATCGCCACATCGTCACATCGCCATACCGTCACACCGTCACATCGCCACACCGTCACGTCACATCGTCACATCACACCGTCACACCGTCATACCGCGCGCGCCGGTGACTCGCCGTGGCGGGGTCAGGGACCAGAGGTGCAGCGGCAGCAGGGCGTCCCTGTGTGGCCGGCAGATGGCCACTAGCCTCGCCACCGAGTCAACCTTGGCACCGGCACCGGTCACTGACCTCGGCACGAAGCCACTTGGGGAGTGTGGGGAGCCGTGGTGGGACTTTGC